>JAXBDA010006077.1:0-21908 GCA_036023075.1 Gaultheria prostrata | reverse complement strand
TCCACCCCAACACTACACATCACATGTATCCTCTCATCACTTAGCTAATTTTATCATTATACTTCATTCCACACATTACCCCAACTTTATTTCTGGAAAAATAATTAAAATTTTCGGGTCTTTACACGCAAGACTCTCGCACATGGGTTCCACCTTATATTACAACTAGTGTTGAAATTCCGTGCTTCACACGGTGTTTTTTTTCCTCATTGCAATAATGCTAAATTTGTTCAATGAATTTTACTATGCACAGTAATGATACTGGAATCATTCCATGTAAAAGGATGGGGCTGAGAAAGGACTAATCAACATTGCAGTACCGCGGTAACATGGATAATCAATCGAACCTTGCTACTTGCACAGATTGGAAAGTACCGACCATGTAAAGATGGTCTCGGGGACTCACTTGTGGGTTTTACGGCATGATTTTGGATCGAGCACTTAGGGCCGTCCGATTGCATTGATTCCCTCGTGGGGCCCCTCGAAATTAGATTTTGTGATGATTGAACGGATCGGATCGTTTGTGTGTGACCCACAAGTGAGTCTCCAAGACCATCTGTACATGGTCTCTATAAGGATGGTCGGTCCCCATAGGTTTAATCAATGTTAGTCTTTGACTCATCATATAACATTGATATTTTGATCGAACCTTTGATGCTTATCTCTCTGGCTCTAGATTAAGTTCCCAATCCCAAACTTAATTGTCTTGAATTTTGTCTTTCATGGGTTTTGTTTGGATTGAAAGCCTACATAGTTTTGGGAAAGGAGCACGTGAAGTGCTTGGGAATCCCACCTGAAGTGCTTGGAACTATGGAAATTCCAATTGATCAATTTATAGATTTATCCTTATTCCAAAAAGCCATTAGGTAACCAAAAACGAACCATATAGGAGGGGCAAAGTTGTCCACCGATGATCAATTCAGACACCAAATTAGAGCCCAATTTTACTGTTCATACATCTATTGCTTCTTATTATATAGTGTAGATAATGATCCCAACCGGGAATGTACTTTTTTAGGTTGCGAGTCTATAAAGGAGCCGACCCCAAAAAAAGATGTACTTTTTAAAAGTTTTATTTCCTTTTCATTTCTTTTTGGGGAAATGAGGGAAAAATATTACACCTTCATGACACACTTTTTAGAAATCATTAGCTAATGGGTAGAGGAATAATAATTCCGGATTCATGGCAAGGGAAAAATTCCCGGACAAGAATACTCTAGGCTTTAAAATCCTTCACAAATTAACCCCCCCTCTTCCCTCACCAAATCAACGCAATACATCTCTCATCTCTCGATCTGCAACGGAGCCTCACCATCACCGATCACCACGACCGGCGAGAGAGGACCAGCGAACGCTTCGAACAAGGGTTGGTATTGGACCAGAGAGAAACCTGAGAGAGAATACCAAAATCTTTGAAATGAAACAAGGGTTTTTCCTGTGTTACGAACAAGAAAACCCACTGATAAAACAAGGGTTTCAGCAAAAAATGAAGAGAAATCAAAATCTTTACTCAACATCCAACTAGAGGAAATATGAATCGGAGCTGCAGTTTGCGGTATGAGATTGAAATAGGATCTACAGTGGGTAACGAACCCACTGTTATGATTTTGGGTTTCTTTGATAAAATTACATTGGACCACCCTTGACCTTTGAAGAAGATACAGTGTGGCCAAGAGCTTTTGTAAATTGCAAATTGACCTCTGGGTCTATTTCAATTGCACCTTGAAAAAAAATTAAGGCTTGGAAAAAGTTAATTTTATTTGGGGGCTAGTGCACCCTGGGTCCATTTCAATTGCACCTTGCATGTAAGTGTGTTGCACTTAAAAAAAAATATTGCATTCATGTTGGTCCATATGGGGGTGCTAGTGTATAGTCAAATCAAATCTTCTGGAAATAAATTACTAACATTGCACCCTTGGTCTATTTTCATTGCACCTTGAATGTAATTGTGTTGCACTAACCAAAAAAAAAAACATTGCACTCGTATTGGTCCACATGGGGGTGATAGTGTGTGGTCAAACCAAACTTTTTTGAAAATAAATTATCAGCATTGCACCCTGAGTCCATTTTTATTGCACCTTGAATGCAATTGTGTTGCACTCACAAAAAAGGTATTGCACTCGTGTTGGTCCACATGGGGGTGCCAATGTGTAGTCAAACCAAACTTTCTGGAATTAAATTCTCACCATTGCACCTTGGGTCCATTTATATTGCACCTTGAATGCAATGGAGTTGCACTCACAAAAAAAGCATTGCACTCGTGTTGATCCATATAGGGATGTCAGTGTGTGGTCAAACCAAACTTACCAAACTTTCTGAGAATAAAATTTTAGCATTGCACCCTAGGTCCATTTCCATTGCACCTTGAAGGCAATTGTGTTGCACTCTCAAACCAAATCATTGCACTTATATTAGTCGAGTGAGGGGAAGTTTTCACCCTGAGGGGTACTTCGACAATCTATCTCTCAGTGCCACTTATGTGGAATTATTCTTTTCCGTTTCATTTTTGAAGTGATTTCCAATAAGTGTGTCATGAGAGTGGAATTTTTTTCCCTCCTTACCTCTGAAATGTAATTCCCCCTTTCTTTTTCTACGAGGAGCCTAAAATTATGACCCTGGTCCAAAATATTCACTATTTCTCTTGTGTGATGAATAGACCGACAATTACAACTAATTATTTATCAAAGCTGAGTTTTTAGAGCGTCTCCTACCAATATTTAAACCTCCAAAATGAAGAACGGAAGTGACATATGAAGGGGAGATTTTGTAATTTACGCACCCTTTTCCTACAAAGTTGTAGTTTTTGGAGGGATCCATCCTCCTTTTTGTCACATCCATTCTTCAAATTTAGTTTGGTTTTTTAAAAATTTGAAAAACCAATTCGCCAAAAAGGAGGATGGGCCCCTCCAAAAAATATACTCCCTCCGTCCCAAAATATTTGGCCAAAAACACTATTCACCCATCTAAAAAAATCATCTTTATTTTGTAATTTATATTTTTTTTTACGATTTGAAATTTTTTGTTTAATAAAACTAAGCAAAATCTATTAAACAAGACCCATATTGCATATATAATTCATTATACCTTAGAAAATAGAGATGATTTTTCGAGAGGTGTGAATAGTGGATGTGTGCCAAATATTTTGGGACGGAGGGAGTAGTAACTTTTTGAGCAAAAGAGGGCATAAATTACAAAATTTCCCCTTGATATGTCACTTTCGTTCTTCATTTTGAAAGAAAGAGAATGGGTTGGAAATACTTTATTAAAAATGCGTATGTTATTCTAGCACATACGTTCTACCCGGCTAATACCACTTACATTCTACCAGGCAAAAATACCGAAAATATCATTATTGAAACTCAATCTAATTCTAATTCCAAGTCCAGTTATATGAGTTGCAAATACGGCTTGGGATCGTCTGTCCCAATCTTCTGTCCCCATTGCCATATTACTGCCACATGTCAAGACTAAATCTCAGCTAGGGATGGGCATGGGGACGGATCAAGGCCGGAGAGTACTATCTCCTCCCTCGATCCCCAAATCTCTTCTCCATATCCATCTCCTACCAGATCTCCAACGGAGCTTTATTTTCATCCTCCATCCCCACTCAAATGGGGAACAGATATCCCCAAGGGAATTCGGGGATCCAATCATTTAGAAAAAAAAAACAGATTACTAGAATCCCAGTTACAAGTTAAATGCTAAAATCCCAATTGGAAATTATTAGAATCTCAGTTACAGATTACTAGTACTAAAGAAAATAGGAAGCAATCAAAGCACTGGCCACCGAGTATACCGGCAATAAATGATAAGTATTCAAAGCACAACACTGACTGTCATCAAGAGAAAAACCAAACATTATTAAAATTCAACTATGTTTGGAGAAATTTTAGTGCGACCCCATATGTTTTGAGAAAATTTAGTGAGACCCCAAAATTTCATAACTCATGAATAGATCCCTATGTTTCGGGGATTCTGGGACGGAGTGGGGATGAATCAGGGAACGGATTCAATGCGGATTCGGGGCGGAGACATGCCTATCTCCACCCCTTACCCGATCCCCAAATATTTTCCAAAAGAAATCTCCATATCCTATCCAATCTCCAAACAGATCTCCGTATTATCGATCCGTTCGAATTGGCAAACGGATCGAATTCGGACGGGTCGAAGGAAATGGCCAACCCTAACCTCAGCCCTCCATACACATTCTCAGTCTCTTCATTTATCTGCTGAAAACAAATGCCATCTCCGGCTACTTCTTTGCTACTCCCCATTTATAGAGGCTGTTTGGGAGACTGTTTTTTGCATTTTTAACTTCTACTTTTTTTATTTTGGGTGTTTGGTACACCCAACACATTCTTTGAAAATGTGTTTTCAAAATTGCACAAAGAAGAACAGAAGTGAGAAAGAGGAGTGAAGCTACTTTTCAACCTCCCAACTTGCAAAATACATTCTCCATATATCTCTCAAACACTATTCTCAGATTCAAATTCTGATCATAATCCAAAATGCCAGAAAATAAAAAATAAAAAACTAAAAAATAGGTCCCGACTTTCCACATCTCAATTTCTAAACCCATTCAGATCTTTTTTTGAATCAACAAAAATAAGAAACAAAAATAAATACCCTTTTAATAAGTTTTATTACCTGTAACTCCATAATCCTCTTCAATTAGCAATCTCAAAGGATCACAAAGTTTAACAATGAAATCAAGCACTCTCAGTCTCAGAATAAGTGGTAAATTCCCTTTTATTTCTAGCAGTTCAAATGTCCTCTTGATGTAAGCTTCTTCTTCTTCTTCTTCTTTTTTTTTTTTTTTGGTTTAAAGGGTTTCGAGACAGAAAGGGAAGGAGGGGGATAGAAGATGAAATCGGTAGGTGGCGTTAGTGGATAATCTGCCGACAAACCAACATCGTTCACAACTAATCAGATTTGCGGAGTCATCTAAGCCAAGACCAAATAGTATTTCAGAAAGGTTTGCACTGCTTTTTGAACTTGAAATCTCTATTCCCATCCGTACGTTATTATCTTCCCTTTGCAAACCCTCTCCTGTCTTCTTTTTTAAACCTATTTAATGAGCATTACCTGTTTGTAAATATGCCTCTTCGAAAATCGATTTTCATATGAACATATACCCCTTTGCCGAATTGGTTTTTACAAGAACTTATGTGGATCTGAACTCTGAAGTGTATTTTTCCCAGTGCAGTCTGAGCTCTGCCGGTTATGTTTCTTCGTCGAGTCGCCGTGGCATTGCCTTTGTCTAGAAGGTTCTTAAGCACTAACAGCAGCCATGAATTTACTAGTGCAATTGCAGAGCTCAATAAGGTAGTATCATTTATCGTTTTTTTTATTTTTATCATCTTAGGCACAGTAGTTACTCAATTGGCTAATGGGTTTACAAGTAAGAGACTAAGAGCTGAATAAGAGTAAAGACACAGTAGTGTTGTATGCATTGTATTCATTACTCATGTGCTAATTGAATTCCTCATCAGTTTACATCTAAGCCTTGCATTTCGAATGGGGTCTGAACCAAGCCATTTGTAGCAGTCTGCCCACCCAATTCTCCTCTGTCCTTCAAAGACCTACCTGTACATGCATGCATACGAATGGAGACACTAATAGAGCTTCTCTGTTTCACGTTTTTCTGCATATTGATGTTGTGATGTTTCATGATCTATTGGGGGTTTTCACGTGCTAGTTGTTAGTTACCTAGCACACAACCCTCCCTCTTTATTTGGACTTGGCCTTGGGACTGATTGTGTGAGAAGATAAGACTCTGAGCATGAAACTGGTGAAGCTATAACGTTATAATGTTATGAGTATTTTGAGTGTTCGGTGATTATAGGGTTTTTGAACCTTGTTTTTTCCACACAAAAGCAGGCTTGAAGGTCGCTGTATCATGGAAAAAAACACCAACCTGGTGCAAAAGGGGGTGTATCATTCCTAAGGGATGCGGTTTCGCATGCCTCGACCACCCCTACAGGCTTTTCTAATCGTTTCTCTATGAATATTTCGGTTGATTATTTGATCTTCTATTACTATTACGTTGAGCTTACTAAATAAAAATCCTATATCATGAAAAGAAGAATATTTTTCAACTCAACATTCGTATACCTCATAGGGTCCCAAACAGATGCAATGGCCAATGGGTGTGGGCCCCCACCAACTCTTGTTGTAGTGCCCACACAAATGTATCTAATCAGGACTTTATGCAGTATTCCTAGCATTTCATCAGGTAACAAAATGTCTGGCTAAAACTAAATTTTTGTAATGAGCAGTGTGCAGTTGCTGCATTTAAGTGATACTGCTCCGATGCTAGCTCCAAATGCTATTTCTTTGAATTTTCTTCGCAAAAAGTCAAACATACAACTGTTCCCATGATGAGAGAGAAAGAGAGGCTGGGCCAAAATTTGTCTATAGCTAGAAAGGTTTAGTTATGCCTACATGTAGCAGCTTTTTTTGCTCATCCTTCTCTGACTATGGAGCTTGAGTAGCTCTTAACTAGCGGTTAAGTCCAAGTGTAGGAGGGTCTGCTTCCCTTTTTCTCTTTTTTGCATTGTTACTTGTAACAATGCACTGCATCGGCAGACGGCAAGTTGCCGTGGAAGTTTTTGTTAAGATAGGGGTGCGTTCATTGCTTTTGTATAACGTGGACAGTCCACACTCCACGGCCCAATGCAACAGTGAGGCTTGTGTGTGGAGAGAACTTCGAAGGAAAACAAATTCAAGGGTAAAAACGATGTTGCATTTGTATAGGGTTGAGTTTCAAATCCAGTTGCAACGTCTCTTTGCTTACTTCACTTGCATGCTGGTTGTGGCTCTTACTTCACTTGCATACTGGTTGTGGCTCCTCCGAAGTTGTTTACATACTCTCTATAATTGTGAAGAAAATACTGTTATTATCTTCCTTAACAGCTCTGATCAGTTAGGGGGATCTTGTTAATACTAGGACGACATGTTTGTCAAAGTCCGACTGAATAGAAAAAAACCGAAAGGGACTGTATCTCAGAAATTGATTGAAATCTAAACTCATGTCACAGAAAAATCTGAGCATTTTGTTGGAATACATCCTGTCTTTTCACAAACAGACAAAGTTTTACTTAGCCACACCAACCCTTTGATTACTGTTGATTTAAAATATTGTAAACTTGACCCAGCATTAGGCATTATTTCTTATTGTTGTCCCTCAATCCATAGCTACGGATGCATTCAACAGCACAATCATGACATCTACACATCCCATTAACCCCCCCGCCGCTCAACCCGGCAACTGTCTATCCATAATCTCTTCCTGGTTGCAGGAAATGGAATCCGTATTTGGTGAACCTCCTTCAACTACCCTCGCCAGCTCTAGCAGTGAACAGTTTATGGTTAAAGATTCTCAATCTGTATCTCCAAAAGTAGCGGATAATGGGTTTAGCTTGACCCACATTGGCGACACTGGTGAAGCCCAAATGGTGGATGTCTCTTCAAAAGAAATTAGCAAGAGAGTAGCCGTTGCTAGTTGCAAAGTTATACTGGGCCGAAAAGTGTTTGATTTGATCTCAGCCAACCAGATGGCCAAGGGTGATGTTCTTAGTGTGGCAAAAATTGCAGGAATAAGTGGAGCAAAGCACACAAGTGACCTCATCCCACTATGCCACAACATCAACTTGACTCATGTTCGCGTTGATTTGAAATTGAATTCTATTGATTATACTCTTGATATAGTAGGGGAAGCTGCTTCAACCGGGAAAACTGGTGTGGAAATGGAAGCAATGACAGCGGTGACTGTTGCGGGTTTGACAGTGTATGATATGTGCAAGGCTGCTTCAAAGGATTTACAGATTACAGATGTAAGGCTTGAACACAAAAGTGGCGGGAAAAGTGGGGATTGGTCCAGAGAGAGATGATGGTTTGACGGAAGACCATGGTATGGACTATGGAGATTCCAACTTGTATGGCATTAAGGTTAGGATTTTCATTCCGTACCATACTTTAGGTAGAGCGTCCAAATTATAGGTGTGACCATAATGTGCTCGAATTTAGCTTTTCAGGCTGAAAAGAATATGTAGCATGTAGTTCTTTTATCTTTGGGTTGTATTGCAGATAATATCTAAATTCTAAACTACTTTTCTCATTGCAACCAATAATTCTTTCAAATCCTATGTGTTTGCACCTATGTCCTTTTAAGGAACCTTAATCTCGTCAATGGAACCTCGAACATGAGTATTTGAAGTTGTAAAGCCATGGACAATAGTGTTAACTGATAATGTGCGAGGACAAGTACATTACTACCCGTAAAAGTAATAAAAGACCCGGAACTCATAACTAGCATATAATACCCCGTTAAGGGTGCGAGTACGTTGAAGGAATTGGACACACACTGATGGGTTCTTAATCAAAACTACTGTCAATGGTCTTATATTTTAGAGGTGAGTTTTGTATTATAAGTTCTTGGATTTGTTTACATGTTTCTCTCTCCCCCCCCCCTCTCTTTGTTGAGGGTTTAGAGAAAAGAAGTCAGTTGATCCGACCGGAGGTCAGTATGAATGCAGACTGTTAGTTGAATTTAGTAACCCGTACCCGTATGTTAGTTGAATTTAGTAACCCGTATGTTTGCAGACTAGCGTAGACGGCAGACCTGTTATTTTAGGATGGTTGATTGGTGCAACACTTGTGGCTTATCGCTGCCTCAGTTTTATGCTTTTTAGCTATGTAAATTTTTGGAGATTCTTTTGAACTCAATGTATCTTACAGTATGCGATTTTAGACCGTTGCTGAACAGCATAAGCATCAGAAAATTGATAAACTGAAGAATACCACATGGCTGTGCTGCATTTGAGGGCCCGAGCAAAGCTGTACAAACAAAACTTGGCTTGCAAACTTAATTGATAAATTAAAGCGGCAGTTGAGTTGTTCTTGTTAATTTCATTCCACCGGTCAACTTTGTATCCTGAGGACACGTCGCATCAGTTTGTGAAAAAGAGTTTGAAAAACAGGAGAAAAACTTGCATGCCGAAGGGGGTACCACCACGGCGCATTTGAGCCGTCCAAACATGTTTTGGACGGTCCGGATTGAAGAGTGGTATTTTTGTAATTTTTAAACAAATTTGGGCCGTCCAAATATTTTGGACGACTCAGATGTGTGGTGGAGTACCACGTGGCGGTACCCTATTCCCATGTATGTTTTTCTTGGAAAACAGAGAGTTGGAATTAGTGTAAGGACTGTATATCAAAATGAGCTCATACCCCTCATAATTGGGGACTAGATGGGTTCCGTTATTGTTGTTGTTGTTGTACTGTATATCAAAATGAAAGCCTCAAAGATCAAATAAATACACTTCTATGTGCATTGTAACATCCTTTCTAAGACAAAATAATTAAAGAAGTGCTTTTAGAATCCTCCCTGAAGCAGTGGTTCCCTTTTTGAAGTGGCTTTTAACCCAAGTTATCTTTTATGCCACAATTATTTGTACAACTCTTCTCGGTCTAATATATTTACCGAAACGTTACTCCCTCAGTCCCTTTTTAAATGTGTTATTTCGTAATTTCAACTTATTTTCTCTCACATCAACTTTAACAACTTTTACATTTACTTTTCATTACTTACCCTTATCAATATAATAATACCCGCTAACTTTTCAAAAAGGAATCTACTTTTAAGAGCAAAATAGGAAATGTACCCACTAACTTTTCAAAACAGACACTTATTAAGGGACAACCCAAAATGGAAAGTTAAACACTATAAAAGGGACGGAGGGAGTGGTAGCTTTTGTGGCGCGCTCTCTCTTTCTCGGACCCGGGGGTGCTGGTACACTTTTGAACGGCTCGGATGCGCTCACCAGGAGCACTCTCCAAGGGGCGCTCACCAGCACCCTCTTTCTCTCTCTCAAAACTTTAACTGTCGCAAATAATTTTCTTCTCCCTACCCCTCCCCCTTTAGGGTTTCAGTACCTTTGGGCGGCAGCGGGAGGGGAAGGCCATGGTAGGTACTGTTCTAATCCACTTCTTTTATTCTTTAGTGGTGTTTATTTTTCTTTTCTTTCGTCACTTCAAATAAATGACTTATCGTCTGATATGTGAGAGTTATGTCCGTCTTTGGACGAATTTCATATGCGTGCCGATATATTCTAATCTTGCATGATATTTGTGGCGGAGCAGCTCGTGGTGGCTTGTCATATGTGTAGTTTTGCAAGTTCATTTATGCGCTCATACTTGGTTGGAGTCCATCTGATCGTCTGGATACTTAATATCTTTTGTCTTTGACTAACAGTTTATCTCTTTTAAGACTGTTAATTATAGACATGAAGTTTCGCCTGGATTGGAGTGCAAAACATCGATTCTCTTGTAGTTTTATCGTTTTGCATTAGTTAGATGATTAGTTTGGCTTTATCCAAGATTTTTTTAATGAATTCCATTATGTAAGTGCCGCTAAACTTAGATAAATATGATCTCACTTTTGTCCAAAAAAAAAAAAAAATTACCCAAAAAAGGAACTCTTTGATTTTGGATATATTTGTAGACAGTTTTTTACCTCTAGGTACAGAAAACTACTCTTTCATTCATATTAAGGTAACACTCAAGTTTTAATTACATCTAGGTACAACTCATTCATAAGATTACCCTTCTACCCTTCAAACACAAATTTACTCTTAACTCCACCTCCCACTCCCCACCTTCATCCACCATCCACTTCCAGCCGGCAACTACTTCCGGCCAAAGAACTTTTTTGGCCGGAAAACTTTTTCCGGCGGCCTCCTGCGAATCGTTAAACCTTCCGGCCGGCAAAATTTACTGCGAATTTGTAATTTTTTTTTATTAAAACTCACTTTTTGGATTTTTTTCTAAAAAAAACGTTTATATCAAGAAAAAAACAAAGAATCTATCCAACAAATTCATTGCGAATTTTACGAAAAATTACGTATGAGATAAGTACATAATTCACACCCAGTTTATACAACAAAGCTCAGCTTATACAAATTCAACAAAGCTCAGTTTATACAAAGATCAGTATATGATTAATAGCAATGGCAGGAATCGATGTATTTTCAGAGATCATAGAAGGCGATGCTTACAAGTACTATTCAATTTCTGAATGCTAATTTTTTACAGTGGATTACAAACAACCATATTCAAAAACAAAAAAAATTACATCCGATTTTTTTTTTTTTTTTGTGTGGAAATGGATCTAAAATTACATCCAATCTGTTCCTCTTAAACAGAGGCTAAAAAACCTGCGATTTTTTTTAAAAAAAATAGCCTGCGAATTTTTAAAAAATTGCGAATTTGTAAAAAAGATAATCAATTCTCCGAAATAGAACCCTCCAAATTTTCTATAAACACTGCGAACTTGTAGATCTAATAAAAAAATACCTAGTTTATTGCGAATTTGTAAACTGCGGCGCATGGGATTCAGATCTCTCATCTCAAAAGCCAAAAGTGCACGCGATCCGTGAGATTAGGATATTTATGTGCAAAATGTCTTCCCCTTTTCTGTATTTGGTGTTCAGATGAAGAAAAAACTTGGAGTCAATTCCCTCCAAACTTGTCTTCCCCTCCTCTGTATTTGGTGTTGTAGCAGTGATGAGAGAGAGATCTCCAGTGTGTTGCTTTTTGTGTCGGCAGTGATGAGAGAGAGAGATAGAGAGAGTGTGTGTGTGTGTGTACAAGAGGCGAGGGCGTTTGGGTGGAAGTGAAGGGAGTGGTTGGAGATTGGGGAGGGGGGGGGGGGGGAGAGAGAGAGAGAGAGAGAGAGAGAGAGAGAGTGATGCGACTGGTAAAAGTATGTTTTGCATGTGACTTTATTTTGTGTTGCAGTAGCTTTCTCCTTTTCTTGTCATTAAAGCCTGTGTAGGAGACTGTAAAAGTGGTTGGAGATTGGGCAGCTGGCTTTAATAGAGCTGGGGTAATTCGGCTGAGCATGTTCCCCATGCCACCACGCGTGCTGGGGTAATTTTGTCTGAAATTCCACTACTTACCTTAGTGGGAAGTTTTTGCTTGTGGGGGTGAGCTAGCGGTAATTACAATCACAAAAAGTGACCGGCCCGTAAAATCCTCTAAATGCGCGTGTTGCATTCCCCCAAAAAACATAGACAGGCATTGATGGTGGGTGGGTAAAGACAGAACAACAAAACAAAAGTCTGCAAAAGTATTGATGGGGGGTGGGTGGCTATTAAAGATAAAATAAGAAAACAAAAGTACACTCTCATTACTTTAAAGCTTTGCCTTGTGCAGCTCCACTCTGCGTCTCTCTCTCTCTGGTTAATACATGACCGGATCGGTGCTCCTCAAACTTTAAAGCTTTTGCCGGAAAATTGCTCAAACACCAGATCCAAAAAACGATTCTCGCCTTAATCTTCTTCTCCTCTTTAATTTTTACCTTTGGTTTTCACGTGTTTCAGTGGGCGGTAAGTGTCGCCGGTACTCGCCGGAAAGAACCGGAATGTGCGGGTATCAACGATAAGTGCCAGATCTACATAGAAATTCGCAGTGTACAGATTTTTACCTCTAGGTATAGAAAACTCCTCTCTAATTCCCATTAAGGTAATACTTAATTTTTAACTACCTCTAGGTACAATTAATTAATAAGATTACCCTTCTACCCTCCAAACACAAATTTACTCTACCTTCATCCACCGTCGTTCACTTCCGGCCGGTGAACTTTTCCGACGGCCTCTTGTGAATTTTTAAACCTTCCGGCCGGCGACTTTTTCCGGCCGGCAAAATTCACTGCGAATTTGTATTTTTTTTTATTAAAACTCACTTTTTGTATTTTCTTTCCAAAAAAACGTTTACATCAAGCTAAAAAACAAAGAATTTATCCTAAAAATTCGCTGCGAATTTTTATTGTGAATTTCTTCATTCTTAGGGAAAATGTTGGATTCGACGCAAAAAATGCAATACACAGACGAAATAATATATAGATCCGGACTACAAATGGACATAAACCCGCCCGATGAGTGAGAGTTCCATTTCACACCAAATTCGCAATGTTTTAAAGCAAACCAGAAAGTAAGATTTTAGAAGGACAAGAACATGGTCATTTCTTTCAAATAAAACAATGCGAATTTTTTATAAACGCATTTCGTACACACAAATCACAAATTTACCGTTCACAAATCAATTTACAAGGTGTCTATCTCTTGAATCCATCACAGATTACTTACAAGAACGAATTAAATTTCAGTCTTCGACTCTTCGCAGTTTGTTTCATCCAAGGTGTCGTGTGTAGGCCGAGTGAGTAGGCCCAGGATTTGCGACCGGTTTATGGCGATTTTCCTATCACATCGTGGAACGGTGGCTCCGCCTTTGGAAGAACCACCGAGGGTGAGCGTGACGGTCCTCGATTAGGAGTGAATTGGAGGCGCATGAGCCGCCCAGTTTAGGAGGGATGGTGCGGTTCCCGTCGGGGAGGAGATCGGCGTCGTGTGGGCTGTGGATGATTGAATATGTGTGTGTGTGTGTGTGTGTGAGAGAGAGAGAGAGAGAGAGAGAGAGAGAGACGTAATTTTTTTGAGAAGAGAGAAGGTGAAAATGGTTGGGTGGCTATATTTTGTATCTATTAATGACATCCCTGACATCCCAGCTTGCTGGGGGACAGTGGTAAAAGGCTAGCAAGGTTGATGTGTTTGATATGGGATATGCATAGACGTCTAAGCCTATCCACACCAGGGACGCCTGGTGGTATGATATGATTTGTTACTGGGATGTGCATTATAAATTGGATTTGGAAAGATATGAATCCTTTGGATATGAATTTGTATTTTGCGTAGTCAATGTGTTTTCCAAAACATGTCCATGGAAAACGTGTGAACTATGTATCGGTCTCTCATAAGAGCTTTCGCTTATGATGTTATTCCACCTTTTAGGCGACGAGGAGTAGTCAGGTGTGTCAATAGTACTTTTGTGAGCATGCTTGGTCGTAGAAGACTCATGTAGATATGGCGTTGCACTAGTCTTCATTTTGGGTTGTAGTAGTGTATTTGTGGGCTCTATAAGCATGTACTCAGGAACTATCAAACATGTAAATATTTGGTTTGGTTTGTATCTCTTTAATATAAGCACAAGCTCTGTTGGATACTTTATGTTGGAATGTTAGGGTGGACACTCGTGACCCTTTTGGATGTATAATAGAGGTTATGTTTCCGTTGCTAGTTATGGTGTCACTTCTTAATCATCGCTTTTGGATGAATATTTGTTATGTTTTGGCCTTTGTGACTGTGTCACCGGCACTTTGTTACGCTTGTGACCTTCAGGGACGGTCCAGGGCGTGACAGTTTTTCTACTAACCCTAGACTGGTTTTTAAAAATGATTGCATAGGAAAAATCATGATTTTATGTGATACGAATTACGAGAAAAGTTGCATTGATTTGAAACACGTTTACGAGGAATGTTGCATATTCATGAAAAGAGTTTTACGAGACATATTGCATATTCACAAGACAGGTTTACGCGAAATGACAAGACACAGTTATTGAGAAAATGAATAATTGTTGACAAGAAACGAGATGAAAATGAAAATGGAGAGTTTGATTGAATAGAATTGAATACAGTAGTGCAGCTTGAGCGCCGCCCCATCATGCAGATGCAGCCCGTGATGGTGGTATAGGCTAAGATTGTACAACAGCATGGTGGACGGACCTTGTATCATGCAGATGCGGTCCGTGATACAAGACTGTCGGGACCATATTTGTGTGGGCGCGTTCAAAAAGTTTGGTGACCGTTAGTTGAAAGGAGACGTAAACGGACCAATACTTTCGTGTGATGGACTATAGGCCCTGTGGTCAGAAGCAATGCCATAGAGTGGAATGACTTGACTGTAGGCCCGATGGTCGGAAGCAGTCCACACCTAGATAAATTTGATGAAGAATGCCGACACTGAAAGATAATACGAGAAACATTACTTTATGATACGCGTGATACAACCCGTTGCACTCACACTGACACGAGCATTTCATATAGATATTGTTATCTGTTAAACTCTCATTATGCATTTACTACTCATAATATTGTTCTAGAATTGATAGTATAAGGTTTTGGGGTTAGAGTTATCTGCTGGGTGTTTTCTGCAACACCCCGACTTTTATTAACAATAAAACAATAAAAAGAATTATAAAAAAAATGAGATTTTAGCATTTGGCTGCCGCTTATCGCTAAGATTTAGGAAACATAATTGCGACTTAAAAGCCTATCGAAAAAGGAAAATTTAAACAACGCATTTTTCTGTGTATGTACCAATTTTCTAAAAAGAAATTAGAAAAGTTTAGTTATTGTTTCAACCCTGTTAACGGCATTGCAGTACAAAATGAAACACGAGTCACCGCGAGGCACCGCAGTTGCCGTGCAAGCAAAGGACAAATCAGAATATATAAAGTGAATCTAGACTTGGGATCTTCACATGATCTTCAAGTAGTTCATCACATTTTGGTAATTAATGCATACATTGGATTAGACCTCAAGGGGATAAGCCGGTTCCACTTAGCTCGGATTAGGAACTTATAGATTTAGGCCACAAGTATAATTTGGGGATTTATTCCACGCACATGACACACACTACACTAGGCATAAAAGGAGGGGGAAAAGAAAGAAACTCGGACCCGGTACGTTTCAATAAATTTTATAATAAGTTTCGGATGCAAGCAGGTGAGTTATGAATTATCCCGGTTACATGAGCTTTTTGTAAAATTTCTATTTTTAGCTTACTAAAATGTTTATTATAACATATAGGATTCTTTTGTAGCAAATATGCCATGGAATTGTGATGTTTTGCATAGTTTATGAAAAAAATTATTATCGATACATCCGAACGTTGTCCCTGGAATCTGGGGGACGTTAAAGATACCAATCGGAGCGGTGTCATAAGGGTGGAAAGGAAAGGGGCACAGTCATGTGTCCAATTGAATCGATCAATTCAACATGGTTATCGGGGGTCGCTCCCTCATAGCTAGCAGAATCGTTGGATGGTATATCGTATGATTCATGAAATACTATGTTATGTTTGAGCTTATTTATGCTTTTGATTACAGTTAAGCCAGGGAAAATTGACGTTATGATTTTTGTTTTGATGAGAAGAATTTTAAATTCCATGATAGACCATGTAACTTCGATAATTCCTAAACTCACACAGGCAGTGGCTTATGATGTTGCAATTTTTCCTTTTCAAGTAATCAGGGATAAAGGGGACGGGTCGAGAGTCGGTATTAGATTACGAAATGCTTGTGTATAAATAAGGAAAGAAATTATCTATGTAATGAATAAAGGACACTGACAAGCTATAATTGTAAGATATGGCTTCCGCAATAATAAGATGTTCTCTCTTTAAAAAAAAAAAAATGTATGATGTCAGTAGAGGCCTTTGGTGAGACGAGCTCACTGGCCAGTCACGATAATTAAATCCGTCGGATTTGGGTCGTGACAGAGTGGTATCAGAGCAGAGTTAAATGATCCTATATATAGATATATATCTATCAGTAGATTATACTATGTTCTATTACATATAGAAAGCAAGTAATGTGAATGATATTTTAATTCCCAACCTTCACATCCCAAGTGAATAGTGACCCAACCCCAGGCCAATTCCATTCTGGCCAATTCTAGAAGCAACGAAATTTTGTCTTCTCCCCCATTATATATATTTCCGTTTCTCCTATTGTTTCTTTCTGCAGCCCCCTCATACTCCACCCCATTATATCATCATTTACCTACCTCTCTTTCCGGACATCCCCCGCTGTCTCTAACCTCCTGTGGGCGCGAAATCTCCACAACTGTCTTCGAGTCCATTATAAAAATAAAAAAAATCAATCACCATCTGCCAATACTCCTTGTCATGAAACGACTTTGACAGGTATTCTATCTAGCATTTTGGTTTGTCCATCAGGAAGTAGATTTTATTTTTTTATGGTTTCTTAAGAGAGAAGGGTTACGGAGGACAAGGGAAATTTATATGAGATAGGATTTGGAGTTACATTTATGGTGCTATCCGCCCCATTTTACTATTTTCTGTTGTGAAACCCGCTAACCCGAATTGTTTTTAGTATATAATTTTAGTCCAGAGTTGTTCTGCAAAAACAAAATTTTGGGGATGGAATTTTGAACAAAATTATTGTCATACAACCTACTCTAAATCTTGTATTGATGCAAATGTATATGAATATATGTATGTTAGTTCTAAAAGAAAAAGGGATGCTCTATCATGGAATAGATATGCTGATTAGTGAGGAAAACGCCATACCATAAGTGGAGGATTGAGATATTTAGAAAGGAATTCGGTCATATACCACCTCATGAATTAGTTTCACAATCTCTCTTCCTTGTGGAGTAGGAACATTTCATTCCCTCTACTCATGCTAACGAATATGTTAACTTTTTTGTTTTTTCTAGGTTTGGATCAAATTTTTACATCATATGGTTCGTCCCTACGATTATTTCTAAAACTCTTAACCATAGCATTCCTTTGCTGACCAAGATGCAACAACTTCCATCAATTAAGGTCTTAATGATACTCTTACATTCTGGCTCCTAGCCGATTACGGTTTGACGGTAAAATGAACAAAGACCCCATTCTCTCAGTGGATAGGAAGTATTTTGCATATGTGAAAAAGAAAAAAAAATGTACACGCGGGTCTTTGCTTAAATCTACCAAGCGCAACAATTAGCTAAAATTCAAGGCTCGGTTTCATCCGTGTTGGGCAAGATTTTGGTGCACACGGCCAGCCTTACTTGTTGATGCATGAATTAGTAGTAAAATAAGAAGAAAACATAGAACCGTTAAGGAATCTGAGTAGTATTTGAGTTTGGAGTTAGAACCAGGAACCTTATTTATTATTTTCTTTTCTTTTCCTGGAACTATCATATGTATTTCTGTTGTTATTTTTTTAGAAAATGGTTGACAGTAATGACTCGTGGGGAGGTTATAGATTGCATGCGGATTATGTCGAGCCCTTACTTCCTCACGTTTATGAGCAACCGACTGACAACAATGGAGCGAGATTGACGTATTAGGCGATAACAAAGATAGAACAAGGAAAGGTCATTACACGCCAATAATGAGATGGCAGGTGGGACTACACCGCCTTAGAACCCAACTCTTAGGATGCCAAAAAGCTATTGTTATTTAACAAAATCTGGCCCAATATAATGCACTCTTGAATAATGTGTATATGGATGACAACCATATACCACCTGCGCCCGCCCCTGCACCAGCATGGAACCTGACCCGTGTATTACCCCGTTTTCGATCCACAAGCATTCCCTCCAGTACTTGCACCTTTCCCGGAATTCTTCATTCCACCCCCACCTGAGCCCATAATGGGACCCGAGCCACAAGGACAACCAGTGGGAAATCCGATAGAGGTAGTAGGAGAACCAGTGGGACTGGGGGGATCCGGAGGAGGACTCAGAAGAGTCCGGGGAAGATCCAGAGGAGGGAGGGATGCCTCCTATGCGGAATCAGTCACAGGGCCATATCACGGTGGCAATGATTGAGTTATAAAAAATTAAAAAAAGGAAAAAAAAAATGGGCTATAGCGTATAAGTAGCCATAGATATGGGATCGTAAATGGGTAGCAGTATATCTCAACTAAGTAACTCTAACATATTTTTGTCACACCCTGACCTTGATGATATAATTTTTGGTGTAGTTCTAACAGCATATGACTGGCAGCATCATATGTTTTTGGTAAAAATGATGTATGCAAATATGGAAGTCGAACAATGATGTTAAGTTAGTAGTAAATGAAATGTAATTAGTATTATGTGAGTCGCGTGTCCAGATTAATTTCTTTTATTTTTCGCTCACTTATTCGCTAATCTAGAGAACAAAACTTTTGCAATAAATTGTAGAGTAAGCTATGGCAAAAAAGTGATCCACCCGTAGAAAGCAGATTAGATCGTCTCGAGCGACTTCTCACTGAGGTACTCCAAAACCAACGGCAGCAACAAACCCGTCTACCTTCGCCAAATCAATCAGGAAGAGGAGGAGTTTCACACCAATTACCGGAGGAGCAATCAGCCAAAAATCTGAATAACAACCGGCAAAACGGATTTGTTCTTGTTCCACCAGTGGAAGATCTTAATATAAGAGAATTTCTAAAATTGAAGCCGCCAACATTCACTGGTGGTATGGACCCTACTCGAGCCAACGCTTGGTTAGAGTCTATCAAAAAGATTTTCAAAGTGATGCGCTGTAGCGAGACTCAACAAGTGGGTCTAGCAAGTTACCAATTGGAGGGCGAAGCACACCGTTGGTGGACGATGAAAGAACAATCAGAACCAAGGATGGCCTGGACTCAATTTCTGGTAGTGTTGCGAGAAAAGTATACTCCGCAATCAATATATACAAGATGCCAAATGCACTGAGTTCCAACAGCTCAAGCAGAGGGGCCAAGCAATTGTGTCGGAGTACGAAGCCAAATTTACCAATTTGGCGGAGTATGCTCCTCATATGATCGCAACAGAGAATATGATAGATCGTAAATTCGAGGATGGTCTGAAGCCTAAAATTCGTAAGGTGGTATGCCCAATAAGGCTTCCCACCTATGCTGAAGTGTTTGATCGAGCTCTAATAGTTGAACAAGAAAATGAAGAGTTCAAAAGGTTCTTCGAGAATCGGAAGCGCCAAAGATTCAACAATGGGAAGAAACCTAGAGGAGGAAGCCTTAAAAAACAGAACACTGGAAGCCAAGTCAGAAGACCAAACAATCCCTTGCCACACTATGCGCAACGCGCGGGAGACCCCACACTGGAGTTTGCCTGGTGGCAACAGGTGGATGTTTCCACTGTGGTAAAAGTTGGGCAACTGAAGAGGGACTGCCCAAATCTCAGGCCAAGGATAAGTAATGTGCAAAACTCGGGACAGACAATGGGACAAGCAGCACCAGGGCAGCAGAATGACGGCAGATAAAGGCAGGGGAAGGCATTTGCTCTCATGCCAGGAGACCCACGAAACACTGAAGAGGTGGTGGCAGGTAACATATTAATTTGTTTAGTGCCGGCATATGCTCTTATTGACTTTGGTTCAACACACTCATTTATTGCACCAAGACTTGCCACCAAGATATGCAAGAGAGTAGAACCCCTCGGTTATGACTTGTTAGTGTCGCAGCAGATGAGTAAAAGTGTAGTCTGCATGACCGTTTATAGGAATTGCGACGTGGACCTTAACGGTATAAGCTTACAGGCGAACCTAATACCCCTTGAGATAAATCATTTTGACGCAATTTTCGGCATGGATTTGCTCGCTGCCAACCACGCCACCATTGACTGTACTAGTACATGTGTCGAGTTTCATAGTCCAGAACGAGAAAAGATCCAATTCGTGGGAATCGAAGTATCCTCACCTCCATTTCTCATATAAGCAACCTATGCTCAACGATTGCAAAGAAAAGGATGTTGAGGATTCCACTGTACTGTCATATCAACCGCAACCAGTCAGGAGGTGGCTGATATCCCAGTGGTCCAAGAGTTTCCGGAAGTTTTTCCGGATGACTTACCAGGGACCCTAGTGGATCGAGATATCGAGTTCACAATAGATGTCACGCCAGGCACGCAGCTGATTTTGAAAGCCCCTTACCGTATGGCTCCAGCCGAGCTTAAGGAGCTAAAAATGCAACTGCAGGAACTATTAGACAAAGGGTTCATCAGGCCAAGTACATCACCATGGGGAGCGCCGGTACTTTTTGTTAAGAAGAAGGGTGGCACCTTGAGGTTATGTATTGATTATAAGGAGCTAAAAAAAGGTGACGATAAAAAAAAGTATCCATTGCCAAGGATAGACGCCTGTTCGACCAGCTACAAGGAGCACGCGTGTTCTCAAAGATCGACTTACGTTCGGGGTATCACCAGTTAAAGGTGAAGGCGGAGGACGTGGAGAAGACGGCATTTCGAACTTGATATGGGCATTACGAGTTTTTGGTCATGCCCTTTAGAGTAACTAAAGCACCAGCAGCTTTCATGGACCTGATGAACCGGGTATTCAAGCAATATCTCGATGAATTTGTGATAATATTTATCAACGATATTCTCATCTACTCCAAAAGCGAAGAAGAGCATGCAAAAAACCTACGAATTGTTTTGAAAACATTGAAAGACCAAAAATTGTATGCCAAATTCAAGAAATGTGAATTTTGGCTAAACAAGGTGGTCTTCCTTGGACACTTCATTAGAGGGGAGGGTATTGTGGTAGACCCTCAGAAGGTCGAAGCCATTGTAAACTGGCCAAGGCCAACTACAGTAACTGAAGTTTGTAGTTTCTTGGGTCTTGTTGGTTACTACCAGAGATTTGTTCAAAACTTTTTCAAAATTGTCGTTCCGCTAACAGAGTTGACTCGGAAGGGAGAGCCTTTTGTGTGGACAGAAAAGCGTGAACAAAGCTTTCAGGAGCTGAAGCGAAGACTAACTACGACACCTGTTCTTACACTGCCAGAGGGAACTAAAGGATTTGCAATCTATAGCGATGCGTCTCGACAAGGGCTGGGATGCGTACTGATGCAGCACCAAAAGGTCATTGCTTATGCTTCTCGACAATTGAAGCCTCACGAAAAGAATCACCCTACACGTGATCTGGAATTGGCCGCGATAATTTTTGCCTTGAAAATTTGGCGACATTGCCTATATGGAGTATCATGTGAAATTTTTACCGATCATAAGAGTCTGAAATATATCTCTACACAGAAGGAGCTGAATTTGAGGCAACGCTGGTGGCTGGAGTTGCTTAAAGACTACGACGTTTCCATTCAGTACCCTCCAGGAAAGGCCAATGTCGTTGCAGATGCTTTGAGCCGTAGCACAACGGGAGTTCTAAACTACATTATCACAAGACAAGCACCGATGTGGAAGGAAATGGATCGAATGGGCCTCGAAGTGCAAATCAAGGGTCGAGTGTCTTGTGTGCAGCTATTACTGCTCGACCGGCAATAATGGAGGAAAT
>JAXBDA010006076.1:0-21910 GCA_036023075.1 Gaultheria prostrata | reverse complement strand
GCACCTTTAGGCATTTGATGTGTATTTGCAATGATACTGATAATAATACCCAAGGATAAAGAAAGCACCCTATGCATTTGACTCTAAACATTTGTAGACCCATATTTATCAAGGTGAAACATTTGTATTACTAGGAGTACCTTAAAAATCTAAAAGTAACTGTGGAAGAACCCTTTCCAGATGAGTTGCTTCTATTTTGCTAGCACCCTCTGCTTCTGCAATCGTTGCAGCACGTTCAACAACCTCTAAATCAATAAAAATTAAGAAATAAGCATGCAAAGGAAAAGGAAAAGGCACAGAATTTAAAAATAGCCTGGAAACTGCATTTAAGTCAGGTATAGACACCTGTGACAAAAACTCGAAGAAGTTCGCAGCTCAGCTTCAAAGCATTTGCATTAGCTGTGCCAGTAGATAAAATGAAAGCATGGCGGTTAAAATTATGTGTTTCAACTTTTTTTTAAGCTCCTTACTCCTCAAAAAATGAATAACCATCCATAACACTACATGCAAAATGTGTTTATTTGTGATTAGCGTAAGCATAAACGAAAGAATCCGATTGCTGCCAGTTATATGCAAAAGAACCATCTAAAACATGGCAATTCCTTCCTTTCTCCAAATATAATGTTTTCACTACACATTGAAATTTAATGCATTAAGGAATGTGTATGAGGAAAGCTTTCACAAAATTCTGCTACATCAAATCATTATTGACACATCTAACATTAAACCAGAATGTCCAAAAACTGAAATATTTTATTCCATTGATATAGTCACCTAAAATGATTTATGGAGCTTGAATACCTTTAGAAACACTTAACTTATAAAAAAATATCTTCCAAGAAATTAAGGGTTCCTTACCAAAGGTAGGACGAGTTTTCTTGGATGTTCCAGCTCCTGTCTGCAAATAACAGAATTGTAAACTGTCATGCACAAAGAAATCTGCAAATATAGGACAAGCTGAAAATTTTGCCAGTTAATATATGGCATTCCATGTCCAAAGCATTTGATGCCTCTACCGAACTCGAATCATCCGCAAATATTCATATATGCTCTAGGAACAGGTAAGTATCAGTAATTGCTGAGAATATATTTTCTCAACTTGCAGATCAAAAAAAAATATATTTTTCCTGAACGTTTGGTGATTTTTTTAAATTTAACCAATCGAAGCCACATGAAAAATCAAAAGCTAGATTACCAATTGCTCAATGATTGTAGTTTGTGGAAATAAGGGTATTGAAACAAGTTTGGCAACAAATTCATTACTTAATGGATGCAAAAAACAGCTTTTAAATAAATCATTAACATAGTAGATACATCTGCCATTTACTCAGCAAACAATTAAATCATTATCATTCACTGCTGACAAAGGCAATAGCAAACACATAGTTGCCTATCCAAATTGCCAAGCTGTAATCAGCGGAATAGCTCCTAGTAAATTGAAAACTACAGCGCTAAAGAGCAAGAAAGGGGCCCTTATTATAGATACGCTAACGCGCCTTATCTTATTAGTAAAGCAGCCTTTCACCTTTATTGAGGAGATATAAAAACAAGCTTACTTACAAAAGGCAACAAGCAGGACTTTCTGTTCTCAAATTACAGGAAAATAATTCTAGAAAATAAGTACTCTACGACAAAAGAGATGGAAATGAAAATTTGGTGAATGGCCGGCTAGGACAAAATGATAAGCTTTCCAACTTTGTAGATATTACATAAAAGACACTGGTCTAACGAACAAAGTATGTATCTTTAAACAAATCTTTGTGAGGCTGGGAGGTAGGTTTAGAATTCACAAAAGGCACTAGTAGAAGGGTATTGTGCACTCTTCGAGGCTCTCTCAATGCAAATCTTTTCTTATTGTACCTGTTTCATTTTGTTATCCTTGTGATGAATGAAAATACTTTGCCGATTAAAGAAAAACAAAGTATACACAACCTAGTGTTCTTGTGCCAGTTCTTGCACTAAAATGACTCCTTACATGTGAATTCTAAAGATAACCTTCATTGACTCGCTAACTCAATATCCCATCACAAAGTTTCCACGTCTCTGCAGACCTCACCATTAAATTAACCTTCCCTTCTAGTTCTCTCTCAATATACTAATCCTCAATATCAAGTGAAAAACAACTACAACCCTAACTCCAAAGTTAACCCTAGTGGTCAAGGCTGGGACTTAGGTCTTAGGGACTTCGTCTCTCCTAGGTCTCGGGTTCGAAACCTCGTACGTACAATCAACTCTTGTGAGGCCAATCCATAGACGACTTTGTCATGGCTTTAGTTGGGCCTCCCGTTAGTGGAAGGTGAGATAAAAGTCCCCTAGGGGTAGTTAGGTGCATGTAAACTGGCACGGACTCCCACTAGTGTAAAGTGGAATTCGTCCCGAGACTTCCCACGCAGTCGAGGTACACCGTACGCATAAAGTGCCCGGACATCATGAGATATATAAAAAGACAACTACAACAAAGCAGTGAAGTTAAAACATCTAACAGAATATCATTATAAATCTGTGTCCTACACTCCTGCCACATATTATTCAAGTAACAAAACACATTTACTGATTCCTGTTCACCTCTGAAAACCTCATAAAACAAACACCACTTAAGAACTGCAAACCCATAGAGAAAGACATCAGAATTCGAGAAATGTCTGGAAAAAATATTACCTCTCCTTCCAAAGTCTGTGCGCCCTCATTTTTCTCGCGCTCTGCGAGGAAAAAATAATATCCAGAAATCAAAATACCAAAATTATGTTCAATTATAAAATGAGGGGAAAAAGTAGTAGAAAATAGTGGAGGAGGAAGAAAGCTTAACGGAGAGCTCTACGGCTCCACACGAGCTTGAAAATTGAATGAATCAGATCCTGCAATTCACATTTGCAATGTCAGATTTACGATTAAGTTTTATGCAATACATAGACGGAGAGATTGAACGAGAAAACGGAAGAGGAGAATCGAGATTTGCTTTACAGGATCGAAAGTGGTGTCGTCCATCGGAAACCAAGAACAAACAAGTGAATTGAGGCGGTTAAATTTGCTTCTGCAGTTTCGATTTGGAACTCTAATAAATTATATTTATATTTAACTTAATAGGAAATAATGATGTGCGAGCCCCTATAGCTCAGTGGTAGAGCGCCAGTCTTGTAAACTGGAGGTCTGTAGTTCGATCCTGCATGGGGGCATTTTTATAGGTTTTGCATATTTTTTATTTAGCTGGATTTCTAATTTAATTGGGATTTTACTTCTTTTAAATTTTTTCCTTCTTAGGTTTCACTTGTATTTTTTGGTAGATTTTACATCGAAAGCTTCTTTCAAACGAATTATTTGGTCAATTCATCTTGCCTAGAACGAATACAAAATTAATTAAAATAAACGATACTTGAAAAAGGATCACAAAAGCAAATGTGAAAATGCTGGCGATTTTAGGCTTTGGTGAGTATTGAAATAAAAAAAATAAAAATAAAAAAACGACGAAAGAATATTTGATGAAAAAGTGGAAGTTTTTAGTTATCTTTTACCCTTTTAGGTTTGACTAGAAAACACAAATTTCTCTCCTAATTTAAAAATGTTCATTTAATGTATTGATCAAAATGTAAAACTGATAAAGATAGAAGAAATAGATGGATTTTAACATTCTTTAGAGAAACTCCATCCTTACCTTCTTCTTCTTCTTCTTTTTTTACTTAAACTCAAAATTTGTGTATATCAGGGGGTCTTGTCTAAATTTATCACTTTTAACAACAATTAGTACTTTTATAGTATTTACTAATTTTTTATACCCGTGCGTAAGTTTTTTTGATTTAATAACCAGGTGTTCGGGCTAGTTTTCGTGCAGCTCGACGTTTTTTTTTAAATTGGTCATGAGAACAATTGAAAATATACAGTGGCGGCTCCAGAAATTTTGGGCAGGTGTTCAACATTTTCCTTAACTTAACTACTAGCTCTACTAAATAGTATATGCATACAAATTTTTCATATATTAGTGCGAATAATGAGACCAAATGATACGAAAATACATAAAAATATCACAAATTTTCTTGGGAATTCTATGTTATTGCGTCAAGTAAAATTAAATTGGGGGATAAATAGTACTAAATATTTATTGTAGAAATTTGTGTACCGAATAGGTTCGCATAGATATTTATTTATTTATATAAAGAGTTGATTGTTGCTCCGAGAGAAGTCATATGATGATATTAATACAATAGATACTTTTTTCTCTCTCTTGATTTTCCTTATTTTTGTCGTAAAGAGTGTGCACTTTGTTTTGAACTGGTATATTGTGAATTATCAGGATTGATGAGTGTTCATAGTATAAATGCTCAAACAAAATCCAACATAAATTTACCACATTTAATATAAAATATAAAAGGCTTTAGAATGTACATTGACCATCTACGAGAAGATTTTAGACTTTAGTTGGTTGTTTGCATAAAATTGAGGCAGGTGTTTAAATATTTTGAGTAGGGTGTTCAAATATTTGCGAGTAGGGTGTCCAACAATGGTTATACTAGACTAAAACTAATTTTTTTTACATGTATTTCTAAACAAATTTTTTTTTTGAAGGTGTACAAGTGACTACCTTTTGATAAGGGTGGAGCTACCTCTGAAAAATACCGATTGATATTTTTAAAAGGATTCAGAGAAGATGAAGAAAAACCTTTCTTTATACTTTTTTTTTTTTGTTCCTTTTAGTCTTAATTTTATATTTGACGAGATAAATGATTAATCTATAGATTTTGATGTGTATTTAACGAGAATTAAAAGAAACAATTTGGAAATGACAGAGGACTTTGTGCAATTATCAGAAATTTCAAGGGCCGCAGCGTATGATTAATCTATAGATTTTGAATCTTTGATGTGCATTTAACGAGAATTAAAAGAAACAATTTGGAAATGACAGAGGACTTTGTGCAATTATCAGAAATTTCAAGGGCCGTAGCGTACTTCTGCAGAAAAGAAGACCCGAGAAGTAATTGAAGTCCAAAATCAAATTACTAAAACCTGTTAATTAAAACCTCCTTGTTTTAGTAATGATTTCGCTTCTTCAACCTTGGTAACTTTCTTCTCACTCTCAAACGTCAACGAACTCTCTTCAGAAACCCTAAATGAACGATTGCTCCGACAGATTTGATCAATATGTAAGCATTACCTTTGTCAATTGCTCTATTCTGTGGTTATACACACATATTATGGATACTTGTATGTGTAGATACACATATGGATATGCATTGAGTTGATTGTGTGAATTGATTTTTACAGGTCAGAAGACGAAATCGCGATGGATGCAATCAAGCACGCTCTGAAGGCTCTTCGGAAGCGGCATTCAATCGAAGAGGGCGCTCATGCTCCTGCTTTCATTGCTCTTTCTAGGCCTCTTGTTGTTCAGGTGCGCCTTACATATGTCTACATAAATATATTTACATATGCAAGTTAGTATCCTACTTAGTTACATAATCGGCGTGCCCAAGCACGAGTGAAAGCGATTTTCGAAAACATTCCAAACTGCTAAAATCCGCGAGAGTGAGAATTGCGAGCAGCCTTTCAAAATAAAATAAAATAATAATTGCGAGCAGGAGTGAAAGGATATCAAGGGATTGTGTGACTCAAGTCTACTGAAGGATTATGTGACTTAGGTATCCTTATGGTGAAGTATGTCAAATCGTATTGTTTGATTGCTATTTACTTGATGGACTAGGGTTGTCCTAGCATGGATTTGTAACCAGGGCTAACAAAAAGTTTTTAACTGCGTGTGACTTACCAAGACTGCATTGCAATTGGCAATGGTGCTTTGGATGACAATTGTTAATTGTATTATTTTGGTAAAGTATGGAAGTTTTTGCTGGTATTTGAACTGAATGATGATTGAGCTGGGTCAGGATTGGGGACTTATTATTTGGTAGTAGTTGTATAAATTTGCTATTGTAAGATTTATGTTTGAGGAGCACGAAGAGAAAATTGTTATGGAGGCATTCTAGATATGAAGCAACATGAACTACTTCCCCATGCTACCACCTTTAAACTGTATGCAACACTTGTGATTGGTTGATTTTTTTTTTTTACAATCGGCTCCATGGAGGATGTGTTAGGGTTGAGGCCAAATCCTTCTGATAAAAGGACTGACGTCCTTTTTGTTTTTTGAAAATAATGAATGGACTAAAATCTGACTGGTATAATATAAAATACCCTAGAAGTTTTTTTTTCCCCTTTCTGGTTGAGGTTGAGTTTTTATTTGCTTGCATGTCTACTTTTCATACAATCTATGCTTGAACTCTATGGTATTATCTTTACCCAGTGAGGCTTAAACATTTAAATTTTATCTGCTTTCCTGTTGCTTTTTTCTTGATTACTGGTGTCGTAAACTCTCACTGAAGCATTTTTTCACATTTCACTCTCTCTAGTCATCCCACTCAGATATCTTAACCTCCGTATGCTCTCTTGTGTTTTGGTTGAATATGAAGCCTCAATGGCCCAGATCTATCATGTAGTGTGGCTGGAATTTTTGACTTGTTTTATCTGGGGGTTTCCTGGATGTTAATTTTGATTTGATGGATTAGGCTTTGGAAGATGGTAGCACTTAAACAGTATGCAGGGTACGTTTTGTAGCTTAATGAATCCCTCATCGTCTCATATTTGGTTGTTGAACAATCCATCACTCAATCACATGCCTATTCTGTCATTATCTCATCTTCAGTCATCTAGGTCCACTTTCAAGTATGTATCTACTTGTCATATTATTGCCTCAACTCAGTAAAACCGTAGGATGTTTTCTCGGATGATGTTTTCTGATCTTTTATCTTGCTTCATTATGTATTCATTTTGGGTATAGACCGTATAGCCTACTACAAGTCCCAGGCTTGACAAAGGTGCAACATTTAAGAAAATTTAGGTATTTGATTCTCTTGTGCTTGAACTGTAAGAGAAGTGCTACATGGCTTCCCGTAGTTCAGAAACAAGCATTGATTTAAAAATGTTGCATCTTCTTTCCAAAATGTTTTATTGAAATTTTCAGTTAACTAGTTGATATTTGTTTCCTCATTAGGTGCTTCTTCCTCTAGTTATTTACCAACCAACTTACGTGTTGGTTTTGGTAGGACTGCTTGAACTATCTATGTCGTTTTTCCCACAATAACTTGCCTTTCTAAGACCTACTTTTCAGTTTTCACCATGATTTTGTCAAATTGCTATTTTGTACCAACAAAAATAGTTACCTATACAAGTGACTTCTTTTTCATAGATTGTGAGATAGTAGCGTTTTGTTTTGAAGGGCTCAGAATGGAAAGAGAAAGCAGAAAATCTTGAAGTGGAACTTCAGCAATGTTACAAAGCTCAATCTCGATTATCCGAGCAGCTTGTGGTGGAAGTGGCAGAGTCCAGAGCTTCAAAAGCATTAGCTCAAGAGAAAGAAGCCATAATTTCGGAGCTGCAAAATGACCTTACAGAAATAAGGTTTATGTTTTTTGTTAACTCTATATGCTGTTCCCCTGTTTCTGACTATAGATGTTATGCACTGAGGTGATAAGAACGTTGAGATTCTAAAGTGTTGGGTAGACTGTTGATACAAATGTACATGCTGCAGGGATAAATGCACTCATCTGACCGCACTTTTAAAAGAAAAGACTGAAGCTTTAGAACTGGTCATGAGTGAGCATGAGGCAATAAAAGCACAACTTGAGGAGATGACCATGAGAGCTAAGAATGCTGAGGCTGAAAATAAGACTTTAATTGACCGTTGGATGCTACAGAAGATGCAGGATGCTGAACGCCTGAATGAGGTACTTATTTTTTTTATGATTCTGTTCGGTGCTTGTGACTAGTATACTAATGAGTAGAAAGAAGTATGGTAAGAAAGGAAAGTTGATGGTGGTGTATCTCGATTCTTGGTTTTATCAATATTAGTGAAGTCTCAGCCATGTGTTTCTACCATGCAGTTTGACTCGATGAATATTAGAACCCATGGATACCATTTTGTTGCTGCATACCAGCTGGAGAAAACTTTTCTTTTCTGTTTTTTCATTATTGTTTCATGTGCTGCTGTGCGTGGTCCGGTCCGGATTTTGGGGGGAGGGGGTACTGTGCACCGTGCCGTGCACCCCTCGGCCGTCGGATCTTTGTTTTGGACTGCTCGGGTGCGTGCGGTAATTTTAATTTAATTTTGATTTATTTTAATCGGTAAAAAATCAAAACACATCCGAGCCATCCAAAACACGATTCGACGGCCGAGGGGTGCGCGGCACCCACCCGCACAGCACCTCCCCCGTTTCCGGTCCACAGATTTTCTATCATAGCAGTTCTATTGCAGAAGAGTTTAAGTATACTGAATGCCGACCATATGAAAAAAGCACAACGGGTTCTCCCCTGGATGTGGGTATGATGAACATAAATTTTCAATGTAGAAAGTAAAACAGAAGACGTATCTTGTTGGTTCTAAGAAAACAAAAGCTCTGGTAACATATCTGTCGCAAAATTCAATTATGCACTAAGAGCTATGTGGTCTGTCACATAGCAGGCTGTAACTATTGTTTTGCTTGTGTTATTAGGCCAATGCATTATATGAAGACATGCTCGATCGGCTCAGGGCAAGTGGTCTAGAACAGCTAGCAAGGCAGCAAGTTGATGGAGTGGTCCGCAGAAGCCAAGGTGCTGAGTTCTACGTGGAGTCCACTATTCCTACTGCATCCAAACACAAGATAACTGCACATGAAGGCGGGTGTGCTGCCATATCCTTCGACTACAGCTCTGGAAAATTGGTTAGTGGAGGACAGGACAGGACTATCAAAATGTGGGATACAAACACTGGCTCACTCAGTCGTAGTCTTTTTGGTTGCCTTGGCTCAGTTCTTGACCTCACCATTACCCACGATAACAAATCCATAATTGCCGCAAGCAGTTCTAATAATCTCTTCGTATGGGATGTAAACTCCGGTCGGATGAATCATACCCTAACGGGCCACACAGATAAAGTATGTGCCGTAGATGTGAGCAAAGTCTCAAGTCGACAAGTAGTAAGTGCTGCTTACGACCGTACTATAAAAGTTTGGGATCTCTTTAAAGGTTACTGCACCAACACTCTAATTTTCCATAGCAATTGCAATGCCCTTTGCTTCAGTATGGATGGACAGACTATTTGTTCAGGTCATGTGGATGGGAATCTTCGGTTATGGGATATTCAGACAGGAAAGCTCCTCAGTGAAGTTGCTGCACATTCAATGGCTGTAACTTCGATCTCTCCTTCTAGAAACGGAAACATGATATTAACAAGTGGGAGAGACAATTTGCACAATTTGTTTGATATTCGGTCTCTTGAAGTTTGCGGAACCCTAAAAGCGAGTGGAAACAGAGTGGCATCAAATTGGAGCCGATCTTGCATTAGCCCAGATGACAATTATGTTGCTGCTGGATCTGCTGATGGGTCTGTCTACATTTGGTCGATATCGCAATCTAGTATTGTGAGTACTCTCAAGGAACACAGTACTTCTGTCCTATGTTGTTCTTGGAGTGGTCTTGGGAAACCTTTAGCCTCCTCTGACAAGAGTGGGATTATTTGTACATGGACGTGATTGATCGTGCCAAGCGTGTAGCAGGCTCTGTTTGGAACTTGAGGATGGAAAGAGAAAGGAAGAGAAAATAATGAGGATGAAAATTATAGAGAAAATTAAGAAGAAATTGTACTTGTTTTTTAAACTTTCCCTTCTATTTCTCTAGAAACCAAACAAGGGGAAGAAATTTTTTCAAATTTTCCATTCTTTTCCCTTTCCATCCTCAAGTTTGAGTTTGTTTACTGGGACTTTGGTGTCTTTTTCTGTAAATACAATGGTATATAATCCACTTCGTTTTGTAAGATGTGCAGAGTCTTTGGGGCTAATTATTGGGTACTTCCCAGAGTACCACGCCGCAAATAAAATTATTTGAAAATTATATTTCTTTCTTTTGAGATGTCGAGTTATTACTCTACAAACACTAATTATCTAGCGTAAACAATTCTAGTATTTTCAATTTTTCATAAAATATAACATATGAGAGAGTTGAGATGTCTGATGGAATGATCAATCTAAACAGAAATAGTACTCTTATCTTTTTTTAGAAGGTCTATTTAGGGATGACAATTTCACCCGAAACCGATGGATACCCAAACAAAACCGCCTCTATTGGGGAGGTTTTTTTTATTTATTCCTACCCATGGGGTAGGTTTGGTTTTCTTAACATGATACCCAGCGGGTTTGGATTTGGGCTTGGTCTTAGCAAGGATTCGGCCAAACCCAAACCCAAATCCAAACCGATCCATATAATATTACTTATATACATATAACATTTTTTTATATACATGTAATTTTAATTTTTCAATTCATAACTTTAAGAGACTTTTCATTTCATTTCCCTCCTTATTCCTCTCAAATCCCTTAAAAATCTCAAAGTCACTATAGGAACTAGAAAACATTAACTGGTTATACAAGTTTGTTATACCCACCATGATATTATTTATAATCTTTTTCCTTCATATGTTCATTAATGGAATGAATATTAATGCGGCTTTGGTGAGCTTCGGATAAAACTCAAATCCATATGGTTTGGTTATGGTGCACTAAAAATAGTACCCAACGGATATCGGTTTGGATTTGGGTATAAATAAATACCTTGGGTTTGGATATGGTAATCGCAAAACCCGGACCAAACCGATCCATTGCCATCCCTAGGTCTATTACCTGAACAAGGCTTTTCATCATTTTTGAGATGTTACTTATGTACAAATATACATATATAAAAATGAGTCCTCCCAAAATTAGAGGTCTTAGTCTCAAGTCTTAATGGCCTAGTGCTTGGGCCGCCTCACGTCTTTGCTTGTATTGTCAGCAAAATAAAAGGGTCCATGTGACGTATTTGGCTTTCTAAAGTAATTACATTTTATTTTCCATATATATCAAAAGCTATGAAGTGCTATGTTATTTTACTCCTTTTTAACCAGATGTGATTTCAAACGAAGGCTCAAAACTATTCATAAGGGATGAGAGACTTTTACCCCAAAAAAAATAAAATAAAGGATGAGAGATTTTGCTTAGCTTTTCACTTTTTCCTTTGAAGAGCAAGAAAGTGTTAATTGTTAGTTGTAGTCCGTGAGAGTTAGGGTTGGCAATGGGAACAAGTCGAGGCCGGAGACTACTATTCCCGTCCCCTCCCCCATCCCCACCCCGATCCCCAATGGGGATTATTTTCTCACCTCCATCCCCGTCCCAAACGGGGAACGGGGATCCAAAACAAAAATTCGGGGAAATTCCAAAAATTAGCATATCATCCAGTTTTCCTCAAAAAAATAAAATAAAAAATCCAGCACATCCACAATACAAAACTAGTAAAAATCCATTGACAAACTTCTGATCAAAATCCATGAACATCCTTCTGATCAAAATCCATTAACAACAGCAACATAGATGAGCATCTCCAAAATGAAATAAGAGTCTTGACAAGCTTAAATCTGATCAAAATACTGTTAATTAACATAATTTTTTTTGAAACAAGATTAAACATGATCTCTCAAATGTATTGTTCCACTCTTAGCATCCCCAACCAACTTCTCTTTATAATACAAACACCTTGCTAAATTTAACCACACCTGTTGCCTTAAGTTTTATCCTCTGAAAATGCAGCCAATGTTCACTCCTTAAAGTACGTTGTGACAAAATTTCATCACTTTCAAAAGTGTACTCATTGGGTTCATCAGCGGGTGGGGATCTCATCTTCATTAGGGTTCGCTGAAACAGAAAAAAGATCCAAAAAAACAAACAAGTTACTGAAAGTGGACCAATTCCTATCTAGAAGCATTAGCAATTATAAACCTCGTAATGGTAGGTGAAATTAGAGAGGATTCGAACATGGAATGAGAGATGGATTAGAACAAGAATATCTGGGTCGGAGGAAATTGCCATCCCTAGAAATAAGAGTCTTGACAAGCTTAAACACATGTCAAGTGAACATAAGTAATTTCCTTCCCTAGTGAGAGTTGAACTTGAACACATGTCATGTGAACGTAAGGACACGTTGCTGACTACTCCCTCCGTCCCAAAAATGTGGCTTTGTTCGGTTCCCTTCTTTTCTCATTTTCAAAAAAAAAAAAAAACTCAAAAAGATTCTTTCAATCATTTTTTACATTTCTCTCTCAACTCATTACATCATTATTCTCATTTTTTCTCTCAAATCATTAACTCATTATTCTCATTTCTAAAAATTAAACCAAATACTATCACAATAATTCTTCTCAAAATTTCCTTTCCCATCCAAACACAACCTATATAGTCCCTCGTTCCAATCTAACTGGATAGAAAATCGATTATATCTTTCAATCGATAATACATTTCATATGCAATATGGATATTGTTTGATAAATCTCAATTAAATCTAAAATACAAAAATTTTAAAATCACCTAAAATATTATAAATTATAAGATATATTACATTGAAAAGTGGCACGAACCCCCAAAAGGGACTATATTTTTGGGACATAGGGAGTATTGGCTACCACTCCACTTGAATTTTCCATCTTTTGGTAGGATACTTTGGAATGCAAGTGAAGCCCTCTGCTGATGTTCTTGAGTCAGCAGCTTTAGGTTGATCAAATATTCTTCATCTAGATTAATTTTACAAAAGCACCTGTAACATTTTCTAAGATATATCTGTAGGATGTTCAATTTCCAAAGTAGAATCTCTTCTTGCAAGTGGTGGCTAGCTCATGCGGTAGAGCTCTTAGATGCCCCACACTGTATCCCGGGATCGAGTCTCAATATTCCCCCCTCCCATGTAATAGATTAGGAATGACGAATGATAAAAAAAAAAAAAAAAAAAAAAGTAGAATCCCTTCTTAGTAATTACTGCCACCTCATTGGTCGTGAGTGATTTTCCATCTATGAAAAAATGTATGAATATGATTCTCAAAACATTTCAGTCACTTCAACTTTTGTTGCAGTAATGTGTTCGAGCTTGGTTCGAAAGCTAAACAAGCTTAAAATATTGTTCAACTTTGATTTGCTTATCTCACAAATTCTGATTTGGATAGTCCGTTCGTTAACCATAGCAAAACTTGGGGGGCAAACAAACATTTCAAAAAGTTTATAGTGGTCACACAATCCACTCAAACCTTAAGGAGATTCTTGTTGAGTTTGCATTTTTAAATGACAAAAAAATTCTTGGTGATTCCATTTGTAAGGTATTTTATTATTCTTCTCCTTCCAATCCCTGTCAAAACATGTGGTTTCCAGTAACAGAAAAAGGTTTGACAAGAAGTTACAAGTAACCAAAAATACAGTTCCAAAGAATCAGTACTTCCTCCGTCCCAATTTAAGTCTCCTTGAAAACGTATATTTTTTTAACGTACAAAATATATTTTCATAAAAAAAAATTCGGTGTAAAGAATATAAAATCATTATAAAGAGATTTTTTTGGGATTTGAAAATGCACAGATTTCCACACTTAAAATAGGATAGAGGGAGTATTAATTTAGAACTATTAATAAAAGAAAAAATTGATTAATTTATCTTCCGAACAATGCTATGAACACAGATGCACATCTATAGATCCTCACACAGATCTATTTGAACCTTCTAATGCACGTGGGTCAGACACAGAAGATATGAAACTCAAATATATCCATCGGTTCGGGACACATCTGTATAAGAATTTATACACATCCATCTGTAGCAATTAGTTTTTCCCCCCTTGCTGGAAATCGTTGCCTAAGTTCCCAACTGACACAACCAATGCTTCTCCTCCAAATGTTTACGTATTATGGCGTGTTTGGCATGCACAGATCACCCAATACTGCACACAACAATCCTCCACAAGCTTTCCCACATTACTGATCTCATTTTCTGTAACTTTTCCTCCTTCCCTTTTGTTTGTTAAAATGTTTTTGATGTGCTACCCAGAACCACCTAAAAAAATCCTTATTTGTTTAATTTTTTTGGCCCGTATTAAGAATCCTTCGTTTATAATCGCAAATCATGGGATAAACAACACCATCCTTCATTATTAATACCGTTAAACAAACAGACCCATAAAGCTTTACCTATATAATTTCCATACACAATCTCTTAGCTTTCCATTCACTCTTCGTCTTCCATATAAAGCAGGCTCAATAGTCTCCAAACTTTCCATCTTGTGGCAATGGATATGACCAAGTGTTTCCTAGCAATTCTCTGTTTGGCTTTGGTTCTTAGACATGGTGAGAGTTTCGATTTCCACGAAAAGGAATTGGAAACAGAAGATAGGTTGTGGGATTTGTATGAGCGGTGGAGGAGCCACCACACGGTGTCCAACAGCCTCGAAGAGAAGCACAGGCGGTTCAACGTGTTCAAGCACAATGTTCACCATGTTCACAACTTCAACAAGGAGGATAAGCCTTACAAGTTGAAGTTGAACAAGTTTGCAGACATGACCAGCCATGAGTTCCAAAGTGTGTATGCGGGTTCAAAGATTAAGCATCACTGGATGCTTCGAGGGAGCCCTCTTGGGAATGGGAGTTTCATGTACGAAAAGGTCACTGATGTTCCTCCATCCGTGGATTGGAGGAAGAAAGGAGCAGTCACGGCTGTCAAGAATCAAGGACATTGTGGTAAATAACACTAAGCATGCATTGCTACTTCACCTTTTTGTCACCCAGAGCTTCGCTTCAGTAACTTCATACAATAGTATATGCAGGAAAAACAAAATACGTATCTAAACATGTATGGTTGGATATATAGCTAACTTCAAGCATTTTGGATATGGTTTTGGATGGTTGATTTTCCTTGTTGATGTGACAGGTAGTTGTTGGGCGTTTTCAACGGTCATTGGTGTCGAGGCAATAAACCAAATCAGAACAAACAAGTTAGTTTCTTTGTCTGAGCAGGAACTGGTAGATTGTGACAACGCAGTAAATAACGGTTGTCATGGAGGACTAATGGAGGCAGCTTTGGAGTTCATCAAGCAAAAGGGAGGCTTAACGAGTGAAGAGAACTACCCTTACAATGCAGAAGGTGGAACTTGTGATGCTACAAAGGTATAACCACAAAGCACACCATTCAAGTTCCACAATAATAAAAACCAAAGTTTCTCAGAACCCGTGGTGGCGTTTGTCTAGTTAAAAGGCATCCTGATGGCTTATTTTCTGTAGGTATTTTCTGTTTGTAATAACTTAGCCAAATGTTAAGGAAATAAAGTTTCGGTTGAATTGCAGGCAAACTATCCAGTGGTGTTAATTGATGGGCATGAGAATGTTCCTGCCAACGACGAGGATGCCCTGCGGAAAGCAGTTGCAAACCAACCCGTCTCGGTAGCCATAGACGCTGGGGGTTCCCATTTCCAGTTCTATTCAGAGGTGAACTACTGATGATACACAAAAAAACGCAAGGAATTATGGAAACTATTGTTTGAAAATCATTTCCTGACAAGGCAAACAATCCATATATTTTAAGGACATAGGACATACAAAACAGATTAATATGCATATTCCTTACAATATTTCTATAAATTTCTGGAATTGATGAAGTTTACATGGGGCATTTCATGCATAATATACGGTCCTATACATAGCGGTAACTTCTGAACATACTTGCAAGTTGCAACGTGAATGTCTACCCTAAAAACACACGGATCTCGTGCCCATGTGAGAGCGTGGAGTTTCTGACACAAAAATACTTGTACATTCAAAAAAGCCCATGTAACATACCATAAAAAAACAAAATATTCCTAAGCTTTGTTATCGGCACAGGGGGTGTTTACTGGAGATTGTACCACGGAGCTAAATCATGGGGTGGCGATTGTTGGCTATGGAACGACTCTTGATGGAACTAAATACTGGACAGTGAGGAATTCATGGGGACCTGAATGGGGAGAGAAGGGATACATACGAATGCTGCGAGGCAGCCCTGCTAAAGAGGGCCACTGCGGTATAGCAATGATGGCTTCCTATCCAGTGAAGTCCTCCTCCGTCAACCCTACAGGACCTCTATCGTCCCCCAAGGATGAACTCTGAGCATCTGAATCACGTTTACCTATAGCTTTGGTTATTGACTCAGCTGTTAGCATTCTAAATTAATGTTGTATTCCACAAACAAACCTATCATACTAGTCTTCAACAACTGATGCTTGTGAAATGTCAATTCTGTTCATATTTGTCTGTGGATCTCATAATGAAATAAATTGTTCTTAATTTCCTCGATGGCATAGATCGACACTTGACAGAACACAAATTTCATATTTCCATCAATATAAGTTGGCATTTATTTCACTTGAACATTCACAACAACGAAGTCACCAACAATGATATGGCCATGGTAGAACAACATAAACCATGCCACTTAATTAGTTATTTAACTTGAATGGATATGCCCATAGTTTTCTCACAACAACATAGTTTATGAATCAGTAATACCAAAAGGCCAAGCAATAAGTAGATCAACCAAGTTTGAAACGTTTTAAAGCACATACTTCGTCAACCATAGCAGCGTATTGGGTCATTGCATCCCTTTGCAGCCGACTGACATGAGCCTTGACCTCCACCCTTCTCCAAATATTGCTGGTGGTATTCCTCTGCTCTATAAAATCGCTTTTCTGGAAGAATTTCAGTCACAATCGTCTTATCCTTCAACTCCTTCTGCTTTTCTTCCATTGTTTTTCGTGCTAAACGAGCCTGTTCTTCATTGTAGTAGTATATACCTGAACGGTACTGGGTGCCAACATCACCGCGCTAGCACATACAAAATGTCCGAGAGTGAAACTTTGGTTAGCATCCCAAACAGGTTTATAGCCGATGGCTATTGATATAGTAGCAGTTATAACAACAAAAATAAAAGAAAGAACAAAGAAGCAAACTTTGACATATCAATGAAGAGAGCTAAATAAACACACAATTTTTTAATCCAAATACGTGCCAGCTAAGCCAAAATATTGAAGGATAATACGCGGTAAATAACTAATAAGCACTAAAACAGTTGTAACTACTAAGTCCATTACCAAAAAAATCATTAAGACACAACACATTCATGAAGCGAAAGGATTCATTTGTATAATATGATAATTCAAAACTTGATCAATGTAAGATACCATTTCTTTCCAGAGGAACATGTGAAACCTGCTTACTTCTATATGACTTGTGCCACCGGATGAATCCTTCGTAGTTCACCAATACGATCTTTCACAACTTGCTAAAAGTTTACCGTTTGCTAGAAGTTTTGATTTTAGCACCTCCAACTCCCATTTGCTAAAAGCACCAAGGTGATTTTAGCAAAAGGAGTACGTGAGAGAAAATTGACTTTTAGCAACTTAGCTTTTAGCTACTGGGAAACAAATTGACTTAACAACTTAGCTTTTAACACTTTTATGAAAAATTGGCTTTTAGCAATTGGTGCTAAAAATGGAAACCTCGGCAATGATCTATTTAAGAAACCATTTCTTTGCAGTGAAACATGTAAAACCTACTTACTTCTCTCTATGACTTATTCAACCCAAGAAATTGCATCCCCTTGTCTGCTTTAATGAGAGGAAAGTACTTAACCAAAATAAAATGATTTTCACCAAAATAAGATGTGGCCTGCCTGACTAGGTCCGTTCCCTTCTAGGGATTGGAGAGGGTATATTCTAAAGAAATTTGTAAGTACCAAAGTGCCATTTTGAAGAAGTGAACCACAAGATAATGCTCTAAAGTCCAACCCAAAACAACAAAGATTAAGTAAGCAACAATGACAATATTTAACCAATATAAAAAGTTGTATATATATACACGACAATAGGCAACAATTACTAAATAAATACATACTATTGCGCAACGCCATACTCCATAGACTATTGACTACATTTAGATGTCTCATTTGTGTGTGCACCTTATAATTTCACACCTCAAACGACACTAGATATATCATTTAGATGAGCCCCATGTAGCACAAGCATGGCAACAACACGATACGTTTAGAGGTCGGCGAGGCACGGTATGGTATGGCCAGCATGATGCGGAACGGACATTATAGACGTGCTGGGCTGGGCCATCGTTTTTGGGCACATGGCACAAACATGCCACTTAAAGACTACAACACAGACAGGACCAATGGCGGAGCCTGTATTTTCAACCAAAAATGTACTTAACGTAACGTGTAGATTGTGCTGTACATCACTGTATATGATATTATTTTGTTTTTTGATTGACAATTACAACACCCATGTATAATTAATAAAGTCTATGAAAGAAATTGAGAAAATTTTAAATGACAATGTAGAATTATTTTAATTTTTAACAATATCAAATCGAAACTATTTAGATGTTCAGAGATTTATTATACTACTCCTAATTATCTCAATAATAATTATACGATATATTATTACTAAATTTTTAAAATTTGGGGGGGCAGGGGCCTCCCCGTGCCCCTACATACCTCCACCCCTGGATAGGACATGAGCACAAGTAGCTATAATTCGTTGTTTCATATATTGATAACTTTTACTTTTTACAAAGTTAGCTTAGGCACGGGCACGGAAGTAGGTACGACGATTGTGGTATGCCGATCTACCAGGTTGGTCCTAGAGTATTCTAACATGGCACAATTGGATTGACAAATGCGCTATGCTAGCATCGCACGACGCACATTAAGCACCAAAATAAATGGATTGGGCTCATACAGCATGACCCATTTAACAACTCTTAAGTCTCTAATCGCACCCTAATGGTTTATAAGCTCTTATATCGCATTGATAATTCAATAGTTAAGTACAAAGTCCTATAAGAGCATCTCCAACCCTTGCTTCAAATTTTGAAAATTTGAAGATAAAAGCTTCAATTGGCATGAATCACTCCAATGGATAAGTCTCAAATCTGGCATAATTGTAAAATGTAGAGAGCAAAACAAGCCTTAAAAAGTTTGAGTCTCTTTTCATGTGGTTAAAAATTTGAGAAAGACTCAATCTCATATGAGTTAGAGTCAAAGGACTGGAGTGTGTTTAAAGGAGTTACTATGAATTTGGTTCCAAGTCAAATAAAAGGGCAAGGGTTGGAGACATCTAACGCCTCAAAACAATTATATCGAAACTAGACCAAACCGAGCCTTATGTCCCAATCGACTGGGATCAGCATAAGTGGTTACACTCCGAGCCTACAGTGTCAGTATGATTCCTCTTGCTAGCAAACTAAAGAAACCTACATCAGACAAAAACATAAAATTCCCATTCAAATTTCCTAAGTAATCAAAACCTAACCAAATCTTCCTCTTTCTTTAACATCTCAAAATTTGGCCAGAATTTAATTGCAAAAAAAACAACTTAATTGAAACCCTAAAATTCAAGCTTAAAGTCATATCTCTAACTATTGCAAAGGAACACTCTTTTTTTCCAGTTGATATCAACTCAGGCCAATTCATACAAAGCTTTGTTCCGGCTATAATTAACAATCCCGCTAAAGGATTGGAGAGTGGTTCCGAAATTACTCGAGGCACGCATAAGGTGACTCGGACTTATTTATTTTGATAATATCACACACTTATATTACGTGTACGTATAGAGACAGAAGTACCTGGCGATTGAGAGTGGTGGGATCGTGGCGGCCCCAGAAAACAGCAAGGAGGTTAGTATAGGGGCAAACAGACGGGTCAAACTGGATCCGAACAATCTCGGCGTGCTTAGTGGAGCCGGTGCAAACCAGCTTGTAAGTCGGATCGGGTAGGTGACCCTGAGAGTACCCGACCTCTGTTTGCACCACTCCCTCAATACGCTGAAAGGCGAGTTCCACTCCCCAGAAGCAGCCGGCACCGAATTGAGCGAATTCTAGTCCGGGTCGGATTGGAGTGTCCAGATCGTGTTCTAGAGCCGGGTTGGTTGTAGTTCCTGCCATTGGAAATGTTTAGAGAGAGAGAGAGAGAGAGAGAGAGAGGAGAGAGATTTGTGGAGGTCGTGAATTGTGGATAAAGTACACTGTTGAAAGTTTTGAACCTCTCGTCGACTTCCGGCCAGATGCAACCTTGAGCGGGAGGAAGACCAATTGGAGTACTTTACTTGGTCAATAAGGTTGATACGTACCATATCAAGTTAATGGACCACTGCATTGTCTTTGTCTTATGTGTTTTGGGTAAAATAAACCACTTGTTTTTCTTTTCTTATTCAATTTTTTTTTGTTGTGCGATTTTTTTTATGAATTATGATTTGCATCGACAAGAAAAATATAAAATTATGATCAAAATGTTAAAAAGTTTTCTAAAGACCAAAATAATCTAAATTATTGTGGTTTATTGGATTATTTTTTATCTTTATTTACAAAAATTTAAGTTTGGTTAAAATTTTTATACTTTTAAAATTTCACTCATCGAGACGAACAAGTAATCCACAAAAAAAATGATGCAAAATTAACAAATACGAAAACAAAATTTGAATAAGGACAAAATGAAAAACTAAGTGATTTATTTTAGCCAAAGCACCTATCATGATCATAAAAACCCAAATGTGAGCCGAAAGTAAACAAATAGGGCCAAAAAGACTCTCAAACTAAAGCTAAGCTTGAACAAGTGTAAAATGAGTAGAGGCAAGCCTAAGCAATGTTGTGTTCACTTATTTGCCCCAAATAGTTTTAGTAATCTAAGGCCTCGTTTGGATGGGGATGATGTTGGGGTATAACTCATCCTCCCTCATCTTATTTTAGTCCCACCTCATATCCATGCTTTGGGGGGAAATTGGAGAAGGGGTATAAAATAAACTCCGGACTACATAGTGAGGCCTAGGGGTGTTAATTAATAACAGCTCAAGGGCAATTATTAATTAGTATCCATGGATGAGGCCTTTCTAATACCCCCAATCCACTCTAGACCCTTTTTATTTATCTTTAATCCCACATTTCAACTACAAAACAAATCAAGTACTACTATTGTATCCTCCCTTATTACCAAATATTTCAAACTAAGTATTATTTTATCCCCTCATGTCCCATCAATATGGGTCCACCCTTCATAAATAATACCCCCTATTATCTTATCTCTAATATTATATACCCCGAAAACTCATCCATCATCCAATCGAGCCCTAACGGATTATTGTTTTGCTTAAATGCTAAGTGGGACCAACAAACGATGACGGGAAAGAGTATCTTTTAGTTAAAAGGACTGGAGTTCGAATTGTTCCATGCCATGTGTTCTCAAATTCCTTATTGTAAAGGTGGTGGACTGACATGACAATGCTATGGGTACACCAGTCATACACACTAAATGCATACCAAGCTGACTCTTACATGGAGGAGTCAGCTTGGTGTGCATGCGTAGTGTATCGATAACTTCTTCCGGGGGCAATCCTCCTTCCCTTTTCCCATAGATGCAAGCTAGTTTGATCTAAGGGCTCGATTCGATGTCGAATTAGTTTGGAGGATAAAATAGTGAGAGAGATAAAATAGTAGGGTGAATTAAGTTGTTTCCGATATCAAATGACAAAATTGCCCATGTGCATGCCCATATTGAATTATACATGAAATCAATTATATAATTACAGATTTTTAATTTTCTAATAATTTAACAACTAACTATAATGCTATTTTAATGCTTTGTAATTTATATAATATTTTTTAGGATAAAATAAAAATATTTTAGGGGCACTTAAATAATCATCCTTTTTTCCACATGGAAATTGAAAATCATCCTGAGCCTTTTTAGGAGTTATGTTTCCATCCCGAGATTCAAATAATCCCTAAATCGCCCTTTACATTATATATCTATATATAATAAATACCATATTAGGAGTTGAGGACTAATTTAAAAGTTGCATATAGAAGGTGGTAGATTGTGGACCATTTTAAAAATTACGAGGACCAAAAAATAATCCCACAAGTCCGTCCCTAAAATTACGCCTTATCCTTTGACCCATTTCAAAAAAATTCCATAATAAATTCTAGCCACCACCACCACAATCACCCAGATCTCTCTCTCTCTCTCTC
>JAXBDA010006075.1:0-21910 GCA_036023075.1 Gaultheria prostrata | reverse complement strand
CGGATTTAGCCCTCCGGCTTGATCGAGTGTCCTTTGAACTTCCCGAGCCTTAGCCAAATCTTCGTGTCTTGGCTCTCGAGGCTCGGTGGTGGGATGACATGGAACACATGGCCCTCGGATCCTTGGGGTTCGTCCCGGAGCGCTTCAAATGCGCTTTATTCCATGGTTTTACCTGAAATTACCAAAAACACACTTTGTGCAACATCAATCATATCAAGCGCTAAAACGCGTGTGTGTGTGATCTAAACGAGCTAGATGAGCCCGGATATGTACAATATTAGGGGCTCATCACACGGTTTTAAAACCGTGATTGAATTATAACAATCACAGGTAAAGCCCATGATCTTTTACGTTTATTGTAGTAGTGATTGTCACTGTACAACAATCATTCTAACTTTGAGTAGAATGATGCAGAAAACATATATAGATTTAGTTGCAGGAGCAATGTTTGGAAATGACCAAATAGCCCATTCATGGTCTTGACGTGAATAGAAATTGTGAGTGATTTCTAGAAATGCTAAAAATAACCTAGAGATACAGGGAGAGTGCGCCACATCTGCACACTTCCCACGAATCACGGATAAGAACCAAATTAAGGCCACGTAGGCATGGCCTAAAGTGTGACGAGCAGGAAGTAGCTCGTCCAGCGTCAAAATATTAATGACCAGTAGAAGATAATTCTTGGATCCAAATTGCCTTGCGAGATAAAGCTAAAAGGAAATATCTAGGAATGTTCCTTGACAACTATGCATGCGATGATATGCATGATCCTTGCGCATCAAGGAAAAGATCGAGATCCCATAGTGGAAACTCCAATATGGAAAGAACTCCAGACGTGCATGGTAGTGTACCATGGCAAGCATTCCTTACAGTAAGGAATCCAACATCGTGAAGATACAATCACCAAATAGGGACGAACCCTAACGAGAAAGAGTCCTGAGAGAGAAGAATCCTAACAAGGGAAATGAATCAAGAAACAGATAAATCCTAAACGTAAAAGGTACCCTGTAACTCACCAATTACATGCATTTCGTCCATTACTTTCCACCAAATCCACGATACTACTTGAGCATCGGAGGGTCTTTGCCATTTAGGGCAAATGTGCTCTAACTGTTTGTTGGTGAATTACGGGGTGAATTTCCTGTTTTCTTTCCTGTTACTTAGACCCGTCCATTTCCGTTTTGGGGTGGATTTACTGTTTTTCTTTCCTGTTACTCCACATTGCAAGTTTCCTTGAATGTTGGAGTCTGAAAACGAATCATGCATCTAGTGCCTTTACTTTTTCCCTATTCCATGTCAAGATATTCTTCTTTCAGAGAGATTTGAAGCACTTTGTAAGTTGTCATTTTGAATTAAGCCAACCATGGAATGACTTGGATTAAAGCAAGACTTGTGAATTCAATTTTCCAATGTCAACTGACTCAACAACCCTTCCCCAAATGCCCCTACAGAATTCCAATATTCCCTTCCCCTACAATGACTAGCTCTTTTATTGCATCATCAGCGGCGGTCGATGAACTGCTGCAATTCCGTGGTCAATTGACTCCGTCTGAACTGGCGCAACTCCAAAGAGGTCGGGTCTCGGTCCCTCCACAAGGAGACTATTCATCGCCACGGCTGTAATTCCAAGGCCCGCGTCACACTTGTGACGAGTACCCGGGAATTTGTCTCGTGGAGGGGAGCGTTAACCGGGACTGCTGCCAGAAGACGTGCGTGAACTGCGACACCGACACCGACACCGACGTATTGAATTTGTCTCAATAAGTTGTGTTGTAACGGGGAGTGTGTGAATTTGCAGACGGATAAGGAGAACTGCAGTTGGTGCGGTAACAAATGCAAAGCAGACGATGAGTGCTCACGTGGGATGTGCGAGTATGCTTGATCAGAGTCCCACACGGACCCAAAGTGCTGATGTCCGCTCCCTGGTGTGCCGCCCACACCAGCACTCCCTCTTCCAGTTTGATATGGTTATAGGATGTTTACTCTTACTTTTACACTACTACATAATTCTTGTACTGTCTTTGCTTTGTAATTGGCGCCACAAAGTTAACTTTGACCTAATACAGAAGCCATGAATTATATGATAATCCATAAAATCCGTCAAACTGACACCCAACCGGCCCGCGTCAAAAATCATGGGTTGAAATTATGAGCGGGGTGAGTTGAACGGGTGAAACACAAATTCTAGGCGGATCGGTTTAGATGCTGGTAAAATTCTCTAATCAGACTTTAACCAAAGCCAACCGAAAATATTAGCCAATAGGGCGCAACCATTATAAATTTGCTAAGGTGAACTTAACACCACTTATTTTTTTGGCAACATCGTATAGATCAGTTGGGGATTAGAGGGAAATTAGTAAGTTAAAGGGAGTTCAACGTTTCTCACCTCCCCTTGAAGAACATAAGAGCAGTATCTATACCAGACTATAAACTAAATAAAGATCACGCCACTGCCAACTTACCCTGATTTGTCATGGGATTGTTGTTGGCATCTAACTCTAAATAAATAGTGAACCATTCGATCATATTTTCGAGCTCGGGAGGAGGTCCGTCTGGAGAAATAGGAAAATCCATCAATATTGCAAACAAATCAAAACAATCTCATGTGACTGCTTCCATGTAAATCATGACTAGGATTCGAACACAGACATGTATCATATGATGGCATTCACTAAGATCAGATAATCTGGGAATCACATTCAGCAATAACGTACACAAATTCAAGGGAATGATGCTGCTGCGACCAAAAGAATGTGGTTCAACGAAAACAGATGGCACATTCTTCGTCTCTCATCATGTTTTGCTTTTAATAAATAGCAAACAAATAAGGGTCCATTTAAATATTTAAAAAGTAAACGCGGGGAAAAAAAGAAGAAAAGCCACTTGAATACATCAGATCATATTGGATACGAGTTCAGTGACTTTACCTCATGCAATCAGAAGTCATAAATTATACTGTGATAGCCAGGCGGTGTGGAAAATTCTAGAAACACAGCCTTCCGCCCTGAGAGTCGAGCACGACCCTAGTTCATGCAATTGGATACGAGTACTATAGTTGCAAGACAGGTTTTGCACAATCAATAGCATATTTTATACTCATATTTGACATTCCACCCTCCAAAGGTTTAGCACGATCCATAGCATATTTTACACAAAAAGATAAAGCCCGAATGGCTATCTACAAGTTAGTACAGTATTTCGGAATACTAACAAGAGAATATTCAAATCTCAAAAAGACGGAGAACTAAAGATCCCAGCAGAAAATTAAGCAGAAATTTTAGACCAACCAATTCAGTTTCCTCAGCGAATGGTAGACGAGACATTACACTTAAGTTAAGAGCTGTACACTTATATTCTTCAATCATCATCGAAACCTAAATGAGGTACAGGTGGAAGCTGAGGTCTATCACGCCGCTGCCAACTTACCCTTTCTAGCACGCTTACGTGATGAGCAATCCCTTTTATCTGAACTCCCAGAGCGAGAAGGTCGATTGGATTCCGTTGCCACTACAAATAAACACATTGCTTTAGAGGACTGAGCTGCGACCATAGTAATTAACCAACTATATATGAGCATTTTAAACATAGTTAATCGACTGATATGCCTGTGTGCCAATACAAATATCAAAGGTATCAACTTCGAACCATCATTGAAGTTCAAAAATCTTAACAGTGCACACCCTATGAATTATACAAACATAAAACTAACTTGTGGGTTTACCCTAACAAAAATACTCAATTGACCTGGATAAGGATTTGGCAAGCACTTACAAGCTATACACTAAATCCTAGTCTATGTAGCACGGGTAATGTCGTCATAAATAATGCAAGACTTCTAACTTTATTTGTTCACAAGTTTTACTTTTGCTTCACTTTCTTTTCTTTTTAAAAAAAAATGAAGTATGCAACTCGAAAATATTAGAATATGACAAGCTAGTCGAATATTGATAGGTATGAAACGAACACGACTGATGAGACCTAGTCTACTCGGACATAAAGATCTATTTGGGGATTCCCCTGGCAGAGGACCAGGGGAACTTGATTAGAACTGGGCAGCCCACCCCACGAAGTGACTCCAAAATGAAGAACAATTCACCCTAGTGCCCAACGATGTATATCCAGAAGAATCCAAATATTAGTAGAACTACCACTCCTAAAGAGAGTGGGATGGCCTAAAGCTATTGGCCGAAACGGGTGCCAGCCTTACCAATATCCCCAAATCTAAGAGACCTAATCTCAAAGGGATTCTACCTCCTAAAGTCTATATAAAAACATCTCGGTTTACCAATCAAGGTGCGCTAGTAACTGCTTGAGTACTTTCTACACCATCTACCCACGAGGACAATCGACTTAGGAATTAGAGGGTCATGGCCTCGCGCTCATAATGATGACGGCCAAAATGGCGGAGGCCAAAACATGAAACAAAATGCAAAAGGTAGAGAATATCGTGGTTGAGCGCCACCCTCCCTGGCATGGCCAACCTGGGGCTTGTCAAGAACAGATCCAGGCCTTACATAACCAGATCCAAATTCTAACCCAGGGAATGCAGCAAGTTGTGCAGCAAAACAAGTCCCTCATGCAACGGTTTCCAGAGTGACCTCCGCTCCACGATTGGCCAAGAAGGTGTAACCACTTATGGCAAACGACGAGACTATCAAAAAGACATAGAAAGCCAGAGGGCAAGCAGCATCAACGGGCTCAGCCCAATGTTAGAAAACAACCTGACCTACGCCTGATAAGTGAGGAGGTGAATGTGCAGCGAGACGATCAGGTAAAGGAACTCAAAGCCCGACTAGAAGGACTAGCCGAACCACCTTCCACTGCGGAGTATTTGATACCAAAGAACGATCTCCCGTTCAATTTGTAGGTTAGGAAGGAAACCCCATCACTGAAATTTCAGATACCCCAAACTTGGAGCTTTGATGGGACAAAGTGAATCCACCTGGAGAGTGGAGACGTAAAAATCTCTCATGCATCTTCACGCCGCTCCTTACGAGATATTGTGCAAGGCCTTCTCAACTACCCTCAAGGTGGTAGCTCGGACCTGGTTCACTAAATTGGAGCCTGGGATGATCAGGACTTTCAAACAGCTAAGCAAAGACTTATCTGGCTACCCTATTGCAGGACAGATGTACAAAACAGTAGCAACCTATCTCCTCAACATCAAGCACAAGTGGGAGACCTTCAGGGACTGCACGACGAGCTATAGAGGTCGGGGACATAACGTAGCCATAGTGGCGTAGAACGCAGGGCTCCAGCCTGGCGAATTCCTATTCTCCCTCTGCAAAGAACCTCCACATAACGCAGCTCAAATAATGCTGAATGCCGAAGAAGTAATGAGTGCCCATATTTCCTAGAAGAGTCCAACAAAGCTGCCATATATCAGCAAAAGATGATAAAGTACCGTGCCACTCAAATCAGGCCAAGAAGATTCTGAATTGGGTACCTCATCCTAATTCCTAAGAAAGGTGAAAACAGCAAGAAAGAAGGTGGGCAAAATGGGCTCAAATGGGAAGGACCTTATAAAGTCCTGCAGCATACTAGACATGTCATAGTCCATATTTTCCAACTGGTCAATAAACGAAAAAGCCCACAAATTGGCTATAAACCAAAATGAAGGTGTTGTGAAGATGATCGTCGATCGATGTCAGAGTCATACAAAACAATAAACATCACATCAACTGCATACATGGAAATTAAGGGTTCGTTTGGAACTTGTAGAAAGGAAGGGAAGAGAAGGGGAAATAAAGAGCAAATAAAACTATTACAATGCTCGGTTTGAGAAGCAAGAGGAGATAAAATATCAAAATAAAGCATTGCGCACAGTAAATTTTTACTCACGCTTACCTTCTTAATCATTTGCTCCTCTTTTGTTCATTTTGACAAGTTCCAATTAGAATGTAAAGGCAAGACCCTCATAGATGAAGAAAATTGGTTGAGGAGGTTTACTTAAGCAAACCAAAAATAGTTCTTTAGTGAATTAAAAATGCATCGACGTTGAAAACAACAGAGTAGTCCTCGAGATAATGACAATGAACTATTAATAAGAATATATGAGGCCTATCACTTCATGATAGTACATTGAATACGCTTTCCAATTTCCAAAATTCTCTTCATCTATGATGTATTGCAATTATAGCCAAGGAGCGGAAAATTAAGTTCAAAAGAAATGCGTACTTGCTAAACAAGACTTAAAGCATGTACCATTTGCATGATAATTTGAAGATTGACGTTTCTGTGTGTTAGTGACGTTAGAGTTCCTGCAGACAGAAAGTTTGGTAGCCTTCTCGACCCCTTTTGAATGGTATGGAGCTATGTTGTGAATACCAAATTGGAGCGAACCCAATAAATCATTCTCAATGCATTCATACCTGCAGAAGTTAGAAGGCTCAAGCATATCAAGAATCTTAAAAAACATTTGGGGCTTTGCAACAGCGATACTCACATTTTCCTGCAAAGGTTATCAGTGATCACTGAGAGATTAATGACTTGCATCCTCGTCTCCATAACCTTATCCTCAGCAACCTGATCAAATGGTTCATGCATAAAACTGGATAGCTTCTCAACATATGCCTCAAATTGCTGCTGCTGGTCCTCGAATAAATGTTGCTTTATTTCCCTCTCTTCCTTTGTCATCTCATCCTTGAACAAGTCATCACCAAACATCATAAATGCGAATGGATACGAATAACAAAGCACCCTTCTTGATCTCAAGAGCCTGTAAAGACCATTTCTGACCCAACTGAATTCTCTTATTGGTGAACCCTTCTTTTCCAAGTTTACCACCATCTTTTTTAGGGTCCCCATTATCTTAGTTTCGCGTTTAAAGGAATCCATGTGAGCTTTGTAGCGACTATGATAATGCATGAACCGATAGAGGTACCGCTTTGCAAGCTCTGTCTTTTTCTCACTATCTTTTTCATAGCGACCGCAACTGTGACCGGTGATATGCGTATAAGTATGATCGCGGCCAGTGGCACCTCCACAAAGCCAACTACATAAAATGCAAGACAAGAAAGCATAATGAGGATGACCACATACTGAAATTAGAACGGGTGACAAACCATTTAGACCAAGAAAGAGTTTGCTACGAGACAGACAAAATTTTCTCCCATAAATTATCATATGATATCCAATATATAACCATACAATACAACTTAAAAAATCTTCTGAATTCCATCCATTATTTTGCCCAAGTACAAAAAAAAATGTAAAAGATCTCTACGTCCTTGACTAAAAGCAATACTGTTGGGATCTAAATCGACAGGCGTTAGAGCTCCAATACATGGGTATCTGAGATATCAGATATGTATCAGCTATTCATGGATTCAGTCCAAGAATGAGCTATCTTCCATGGGTTCGGGTACGAGTTCGGGATCTGGTTGAATGTTGGATTCATCTAATCTCTCTTCGAAGGACTAGGGAAAACACCAAAATAAACTTATACCTCTTTATATTCCGATAAAATTTTAGGATAACTGTTACTTACGAGGTGGAGTTCTATGAATAGTTCATGATAAATGCAAATAACAAAATATGCTTGCTCGGTGACACAGACTCTTATGCCATTATCCAAGGGCAAAGAATGTTTTTTTTTTCTTCTGATTCACCTCATCTAGCATTTTTGTCCATATCCTGATCATGTCAAGAATGTCACATCAGGAGTACGCATAATTAACCAGGAGAACGTAAGAGGTAACCACGAGATCCGCGCACACATACAAAAAGGAGACGCGTATGACACACACTTTACACAACGTTTTCGTAACTCACCAATAGAATCCAAAACCTAAGAGCAGATATTTTTGTGACTAAACAAAAAATAATTCATAACACATATGTGCGAACCTATAACCCATTCGTAACTAGCCAGAACAGTTCGTAGCTTAAGTCCAATAACATAAAGAGAAGTAACAAACAAACCAAAAAAATGCGTAACACAAAAATGTTTAACCCATTCTTACACGAACCATAAAGTTCGTAAATAACCATACATATACATAACTTCACTTCTATACCATACACACCCTAAACGTAGATGTTTCCACACACTAGCGACGGACCGCCATCTTTCGGGAGTAAGGTTGTGTATCTAGCAGGTAGATGCTTCTAAGCACCCATCATTTCCCATATGATTTTGAAAGAGTAATTCTTGGACAACTTGCGTCATTTTATGGACAATGCCTATCAAATTCCGAACAGATAAAAATCGTAGATGTTTCCACACACTACAGGTGTAAGGTTCTGCGTCTAGCAGGTAGATGCTTCTAAGTACCTGTTGTTTCTCAATATGGTTTTGTAAGAGTAATTCTACATAACTGCACCAAAACAATAATAACACAGGGCAGTTCCACCTCGTAAGACAGGAAGATAAGTCTCCAACTACCAAAACATTCCTATGATACACACTACAAAACATTCTTCTAGTACACACTATGTGTATAATAGCTTTCTCCATAAACAAACATAAATTTGTTATTGTTGGAGCTTGTCTCACATTGCTTAATTAGGACAATAAGATAATACACACTATGTTGCATAGGTTTGTTATTGTCGCACGTGCGGGGGAGTGTTAGAGCTTGTCACACATTGGTTAATTACTCCAAAACTGATATATGAGCCTGGGCGGCCACTCCACTCATTCACCAATTAGTGTTGAGTAGGACGCTTTAACAGTTCCAACCGAAATACGGTCCAGAAACTGAACCAAAGGGCAGTTCCACCTCTTAAGACAAGAAGATAAGTCTACGACTACATGTTAAACTAGCACTATATGACCACCACGGTTTTTATCCAAAAGCCTTGACCTTCTTGTTTGTGCATATTTATTATCTCCCTTCGATATACATTCTATGTAATCTGACACACGGTATCAATCACATGGAGCAAATGCCAGTACCTAAATGCCTTTGTGCATTAGTAATTTTTGTAAGCAGTCCCAGACTGCATTCCACATATGATACAAAGTAAAGTAAGGAGGACCAGTTTAAAGTCCCATACCAAAGCTCGTGAATAAGCACAAAACATTCGTATCTCACACAGACATATATCTCTGGCACTTTTCACTGGAGTAAAAATTTCAAGTTTCCGATGTGTAAGGAGGATGTGAACTTCTTTGAATCTTTCATGTCCACATGAGAGAAGATATAAGGCTACAGTTAGAATATACTAATATAGGTTCTAATTGCCTCACCTCCCAGCCCTCTGCAGAAACACACAAATGAACCGCCAAAATAAGAAAAAAGATAGAAACAAAACACTGACAGACAAAGAAATACATATAACCTAATAAAACAATGCAGAAATTAAGCGGAATAGAAATTATCTGTGGAGAAAATACAAGGTTATAAACAGATATTGTACAAACATAGCACCCACTTGCCCAATGAAACAACCGTGAGTAGAAACAAGGCTCACCAAAATCTTTGCCCACAGATGCACCTCACAAGGTTGCAGCCACCATTCTTCTCCACAGCCTTGTGACACTTTGGACAAGGCTTTGTATGAACTGTAATCCATTTAACACTGGCCGTTTCATCATGACATTTCTTGGTCCATAGCTCCCACATCAAACATGAACAGGGTGAGTGTGCTTCAGCTAAACAGCTGAAACAGAACTGTAAACCACATGAACATTCAACCTCGCAAAATTCATCCTCTTCAACACGTATTGCATTCCCACAATGAGGAGAACTCGGGCACCACTTAACCATTTTATTATCATCGATATAGGACTCAAGAAGAAAACGATCAAACTTTTCAGCTAAATCAGGGTGCATTTTGCTGACAAGATTTCTGACAATAGATTCATCACAAATAGCATTGCATTTGTGTGCCATGCACCGAATACGCTTACTCTGACCCTCATTTATCTTCACAACAAAATGGATAGTCCAACCTAAAAGCAAGAAAAATAGCATATGAGCGGAAACCCCAAGTGCATTGATATGTCCAAAATGACAATGAAGAATGTTCCCAATATTCCATATCATGAAACAACAGCAAAATAGACAACACATAATGTTTAACCCATCGATAATCATAAATAAATAAATAAAAAACCGTCGCTACATCCCCGCAGGGGCAGAGAGCTTGACATCCTTTTTAGTACCAAAAACTCCCTCTTGTTTCAAAATTCAGAGATCACATAGAATTAATAATTGGACACCTTCATTTAAGAATAGGGAATAAGAGATCGGAAATATAGGTAACGTAGGAGACTCTCAGTAGCGCAGACATATTAAGCAACTTCATTAAACCAAAAAAAAGGGGCTACATAAGAGAGCTGCAGGAGTATAGTCCTGATAACTAACACCATTACCCCATCATAATAACCAGCTCCATTACCCCATCACAATAATTAACTCCACTAAACAATGGTTTATTAACACAAATCCTTTGACTACATTCAGAGAAAATGACATTATGCTGTAGTCTGAGGGTTCTGAAACTTTCTAAAATATCAGTAACATGCAAGAGATGAAGGCAACGAGCAGACAAAAGAAAAAAAACTTAACAGTTGTTGCAAAAGCTGTGGCCACAGTCCATTTTTGTCACCTCAGTACCGGGTACATCCTCCATGCAGATGTTGCACATTACGGTAGGAGGAGGCTGTGAATCAAGATCATGATTTCCAACCACAGTCAGACCTGCTTCAGCAAACAAGCAAGCTTCCCCTTTCTCCACAAGCACTGCAAACAACTTCTCCATATTCCAGCTGTAATAGATAAGTAGAGTCCGTGCATGGTGTTCCCTTAAAGATAGCAGGTCCATCACTCTACACAAATATTCCCTCTACAGGTATGCCCAATAACCAAAAGTCTAAGCAATCCATAAATACACACTTTAGACTAGCAAAATAAAAATCAGACAAGAGTACATTTCCCTTGTACCTGTGCAGTCAAAAGAGACTCTTTGGTTATTACCTGCAAATACCCCGTAATGGTTCAGAAATATTGGGATATGAAAAATAAGTAATGTCATTCTTTAGCTAATCAAAGACATGCAAAGTGATACTTTTCCCTTTTCAGCATTTTTTAACATTCTGTTGCTAATCAAGCAGCACCTTAGGTCCTATAAAAAACTTATTTCATCACTCTTGGCAAAAAGACCGAGGAGGGGTCAAAATCTATTTTAGTCCAACACCCAAACCATTCTTTTACAACCATAACAAAAAATACAGAGTCCCCAATCATTCAACCCGTAAACGACAAAAAGGAAAAATCTTCAGAGAGCAACAAGCTGACAAACGCTAACCTAACCAGCCTGACAGAGAATCAGAACCCTACCATGAAACATCTCCAACTTATCAGAGAGAAAATATAGTCAGAGAGAAGGAATTCAATAAAAGGCTTGCAAAACGCACAGCTTTACGACTTCTCATCATTCTCTAGCTTATTCAAACACATGAAAATGTAATACTTTTCTCCTTTCCTTCATTTTTTACTACTGAGTTGCGATCAAGCTGAACCTTAGGTTATATAAAGTACTTTATTTCTCTCTAGATTAAAAGAAAGAAAACAGATCAAGATTTGTTTCAATGCTTTCCTAAACCGAAATCATTCTTTCCGACCATTACCAAAAAACTACCACTACACCAATCACTAAATCCCTAAATCTATCAAAGTAAATCTTCTGCCAGCACCAAGAAACAAATCTAACTAATCCAACAAAAACCATGTTTCCACAACAAAACGGCTTCGACTCAGCAGAGTTCAAATAAAATAGCCAGTTATAGAACAACTTAAAACAACAAGCTAGCAAAACCAACAACTTTTTCAAACAGAGTCCATATCATGAATTCAAAATGGACAAAGAAGCTCTAACTGTGAAGCAGTTCATGTTGCTAACAGAGGACTCTTGTCCAGAGACACTAGCTGCTCTGACTTCATGTTTGTCACCCTGTTCAGTTATCCAAGACACGTACTACATCTTCTTGGCAAAAATCTAAGGGGTCATAACCTGTTCCTTTTTCCCCCAATTAGTAGTTGGGGGAAAGGAAAAGGGTTGTATGGGCTGACACTTGACCTAATGCCTGATGGGGCGAAATTCACTAGCCCGATCACCGGACTAGCTCCCCGGCTAGCGTAAAACCATGTTTGGAAGCTGTTTTTCCCCACAATCATAAGCACAAATTACCACTAAACAACTCCCCAAATCCATAGAAGTAAAAGAAAAAATTCCCCAGAAACTAAAAAACAAAATCACTTTTCAGACAGTATCCAAGATTAAATCTCTGACAATCAGTTTAGTTTTGGACTGTTTGTTTGCCATACTAGGATGTGCCCCCTTTGATCCTGTAACGGTTGTTCTCAAATTACCAAAAAGAAGAAAGATTAACAAACCCTAACTACAACAACAAAAACACCTACAACATACGAGACAGATAAAAATAGCAAGGGGGTTTTGGAGAGAAGATGAATTAAACGACATGATTGCAAAACTAACAGCTTTTTCAACCATTAGAGTAGGTGATCGAAACAAAAACTGGCATGCATGTGTAAAAACTTGGAAAATTTAGGTTTGTAACCAAGAATGAACTGAATACTACCTTACAGGAAGAACCCTTGGAAGGTCTCAAGAGGAGATCAGACTCATAGTTATCGAGTCCGTCGATGGAGTCTCGATCGGAGAGGTAATTATCCTCCTCATTTCCTGTACTGTCCTCCATCGGCAAATACGAGTAGGCCTGAGGAGTGTCTCTCTCTACCCCCTGTCTGACTCCCCCTCTATTTTGGCTCAAACAATGCTACGCAGGAGTGCGGTGGAATGTGTAATCAATCTCGTAATGAAGTGTTGGGTTAATGTATAGTCTGTTTTTGCGAGTAATTATTTAACGCTCCGGATGGCATTGCCTACGTGGTAATTTCAATTATTTACTTGACAACAAATTATCTGATAAGAATAGTTATTATTCACTTTTGTTGGGTAATTGAGAGAAAGGGATGACCCACATAGTGCGATACCGATCTCTTATAAGCGAGGAGTACCACATGGCATTGCCACATGATACTCCGGGGTACTAAAAAATTAGCCTATTTTAACCGACTGGTACATATCGGATTTGCGTGAATTTGGCGATATGGAGTAACCACTAAACAGATTTGATCCGAACGAATTGTTTAGGTTCTACAAATCATTGGTCAGGTTACTGGTTCGCAAATAAAAAACCACAAATAGGGTGCTGGTAAAAAAAAAAGAACCTCAGTTAGAACTGAATCGGACCGTAATTATGTAAGTTACTTTTTTTTCAAGTTATTTTTGTGTCTACTCAGAAAAAGAATTTCTTTTGTTTGGAAGCCTTTAATACTCCTATATTTCTTTAGTTATTTTTCCGGAATTTCTATATTTATTGGACCAAATACTAATTTCAATCTTTTGCCATTCCACCCAAGGGCGGACCTCTATCTTTTTTATAAAGATGTTTCCCACTGGAGTCCCTCTCAACACCGCCGCTGCCATAGCTGATTCTTCGCAAGAGTGTTTCTTCCCCAGACGAGAAACAATTTTGGGAAGAGGAAAAGTCACTATTACAGTATACTTCTATTTGACACATATACACGACAAGTCTACAACAAGTAACAACAACCTTTTCAATGGTTGCTCCACTCACACAAAATTGGGGTATATCCAAGTCTATTAGTAGTGGAATATAATTGTGGTGTTTCGTTTTTATTGAAATTATTTAAACCTTATAAGTAAAAACAAAAAACAAAAATTTAAATGAGGAATCCGAAACAATACTCCGTATCACTCCGGTACCGGTACGTACCGTATAAATAGCAAAAACGGTACCATGACTGATACGATATTCAGAACCTTAGCTAGCCTAGGACATATTAGGTTCCTGGATTCGTCCTTGATTCCACCTACCTGATTCACTATTTCCTTTAACCCGAAGAGAAACCCTATAACTGTTATACTTATAGTCCAGCTAATCGGATAGAACCGAAACCGAGTCATGCCGTTTGGAACTAGACAGGTTCCGTTCTACACATATATTGGTTAGGTTTTGGTTTTCAATTTTCTAGGACCATTTCGAAATACTCCAGTTACTGAATTTTTAATAATCGCACCAATCTGGACCGTGAGCACCCTCTATTTTTACGTGTTCAAAAAGCTAAAAAAAAATGGGGGAATTCTACTCACACCCCCTTAATTTCTTGGAAAATTTGCATTTACACCCCTGTACTTTGCTCGAGTTGCAAAGACACCCCTCGTACTTTTTTTAGGCACTTACATCCCCTATAGGGATCCCGAATTTTGCAGATCTCTACTTTCCAGATCAAATTTTCATGATTCGATTCGTTCAATGTGTTCGGAACGTGTTTTCTAAGGTATCCAGTAGGAATTGGCAAAAAAAAAAAGGACCGCAACGGGCTTGGATTAAGCAGTTTTCTGTAAAACTGTATATGTTCGAATCAAGCCCTTCTTGGGGTTTTTTTTTTTTTTTTCGATTCCTCATGGGTACCCGTAAAAAAATTATTCTAAATGCATCAGACACATCGGATCATCGAAATTTGATCAGAAAAGTAGAAATCCAGACCTAAGCAAAATCCTAGATCCCCGTAAAGGGGTGTGGTGCCTAAAAAAAGTACAAGCTGTATCTTTGTAACTCGAGCAAAGTACAAGGGGTCAAAGTACAATTTTCCCTTATTTCTTAGTACCCACACCAAACTCAAAAACTCTCAAAGTATAAGCCACTATTTTTTTCTCTTTAGTTTGTGCCCTTTTTAAGTTTGGTACTTTTCCTTGATGATTTCCTGCATGAAACTATATGAGCCCGTTTGGATGGCGTATTGGTTTTGGATGGAATAATTGGTTATAGGGAATAAAATAGTCGGGGGTGATTACATAAGAATGATGAACCTACATTGATGTGACAATTAAGAAGGGGGATTAAATAGTTCATGGTTTAGATGAATAATTAAATATGGGGGATAATGATGGTAGATGATGTAAAAAATTGTTAAATGACATATTTGCCCTTGTATATTACATTATGAATTAAATCAATTATATACCAAGTAAAATTATTAAATTTTAGTAAAAAGATACTGTATTAGTATCTTTTAATTAACAACAATGAATCTGTAAAAAAAATTTAATAATTTTTATATGAAGCAAAATCGTTAAATTTTAAAAGGATGTTACTTTTAAAAACCACAATATATATATATATATATATATCCACACCACTAAAATCCGGACCTCATAGTTCGGGACCAAATTTTGACGATCCGAACCGCTCAATGTGTTTAAAACGTGTTTTTAAGGTCCAACGCGAGCATTCGTTAAAAAAAATATATATACTGGGAAGGGCTTGATGCAAGCAGTTTTTCATAAAAATACATATATACAATTTTTATGAAAAATTGCTCAGATCAAGCCTTTCTCGGTATTTTTATTTATTTTTTGCTGATTTCTCTAGGGTACCCTTCAAAACACCTTTTAAACACATTAGACCGTTCGGATCATGAAAATTTGATCAGGAAAGGGGTGTGGACGTTATGTCCGCATTTTAGGGTGTGGATAGAAAGCTTTTCCTATATGTGTGTGTGTGTATCTACCATTTACCAGATAAACTAAAATTACTAAATATTAAAAAGATCCCAAAAAAAAAAAAAAAACTTTGCACTAAACAAAATAAACAAGTGGAAGCCCATAAACAAAGAAACAAGGGCCCAAGAAACAAAATGAAACCCAAGTTGTACTTTTCTAAAACCTACTCCATCTTCTCTCTTTCATCTTTGATGTTAAAAAACAAAACCTCCATCTTCTTTCTCCTCTTTCTCTCAGCCCATAGCCTCACCTTTGTTTCCTCTGTACCTATAGAAATCTCTCCAAAAACAAACCCCGAAACTGCAAATGTTCACAATTTCTTTAAGAGAACACCAAATCTCCGAGGTTTCTGCCCTAATTTCAAGGTCTCTTCCCCAAATTATGGATTGGTTTTGGTTTCAAAAAAATGAGAACCGTATATTATGGTTCGGTCCTTGATTTTATAATTGCAAACCGTGGTTCGAACCGAATCAAACCGTTAATACATATCATACATACACACATATATATTTATTTAATTATTTTACCCTTGCATCTACCATGAGCCATCGATAAAGCTTTTCAACTACCATCAAACTCTTCTACTCTCCCCCAAATGGCCAAAACCCTTCCACTCCCCAAAACTATTTCTTATTTCTCATAAATCTGAAATCCTACAATTATAGCAATATTATAACTTTTTTTTAAGGGTTCCAGAGTTATTTCATTATCACGTCTCCAACTCTCTCCTAAATTAATGGCGCGCTCTCTCTCCAAGTTCATCAAATTGTGAGCAATTTTAATAAATTAGTTATATTTTTTTCATGTTTTTTTTTTTAGCAATTTGTAAATGATAAATGGTTTAGAATTGTAAACCGAACCAAACTAGACCGATCAAATGGTCTAGTTCCTATTTAGTTCCATATGTGTAATGGTCTGGGTCTGGTTCTCAATTCTTTGGAACCATAAGATACGGTTTAGTTCCTGAATTTCTATAAAACCGGTTCAATTCGGACAATGTACACCCCTAATGAACAGTACAGAATAATGGTTAGTCACGGCATGTAGAGCATGGCTTTTTGGGAAAATTATTGGGTCAAATCTCACCACCAACATCTAACAACTAATTGCATGTCCTTAAAAAAATTAGATTACATAATTAATCCCTTACGAAACGATTACCTTTTTGCCATCCCACATGAATGTGTTGTGAAGGACCATTTGCACCCAACATCTAATAACTTTTCATCTTAGGTTTTTCTTTAAGTGGCGGATCTTGTTATTCAAGAGTAAGTTTTATCTTTTTCATTTTGCTAATAATTTTTTGTTGAAGATTTATGATTAAAGGAGAGGTACCCGACAATTTTTTTACATGTTAGAGCTTCATTGATATTGGAGAGTTCCAACTTTTTAAGCATTTTAATTTGCTTTTTGGGGAGACAATTTAATTATCAGAACCACATAATTTTATGTGTTTGTTTTCAATAGTTTTGTGAATACTTAGGACATTAACGAACGGTTGTGCATTCTAATTTGTAATCATTATGGTTTATTAATTTATGTTTGTGATCACAAGTTAACGGTTATCTCCTGATTCTCTCACAAGAGGGACCAGGGTTCGAGCCTCGGCAGAGGCGTTTGGGGTTTAGGGCTATGAATAGCTTCTAGACCTCTTTTGGACTAAGTCACTAACTCCCCCACTGATGTACATCGAATAGGGAAAAAAATACTATGCTTTAAAAAAGTAAAAGGGTTTTTTAGACGGGTTTGGGAAATGAAATTTTAATTTGGATCGGGCTTGTGAGTAAATGAAGCCATGCACAAGTCCTGTTGTTATCGAATATAAGTCTGGTGTAAACCCAACCCGGCCCGACCCAACTGGTGTATGTGCACCCTATTGTACAGTCGTAATCCATGTAGACATTTGTCAAAAGTTGTAACCGCCTATCTTGAATTAGCTTTGACCTCTTCCCCCCACCCAAAAACCGATCCCTGCGCTTCCCTCTCTCTCTCTCTCTCTCTCTCTCTCTCTCTCTCTCTCTCTCTCAGAACTTCAATACCAACGAAGGGACGTGCTTTGAACTCCCTTGTCTCATGCTTCTTTTCTGGGTATTTTCCATCCGATTCATGGCATTGAGATACCACATTTCAGAAAATCTTTTTTCTGAATAATGTGGGTCTAATTTCATACAAGTGGAAGCAGAGAGAGAGAGAGAGAGAGAGAGAGCTTGTTTGTGTGTGTTATAGAGAGAATGGGTTGTTGGTGAAATGTAGATATTATAGGAGGAGTCTCAGAATCTAAAGGGATTTCTAGAGATTGTTTGGAAAATGTCTGAATTGGTGGCCAGAACTGGTCGTCAGCAACAGCGTTATGAAGCCGGTTTCCGCCTCATCGCCGGGTACTCTCTGTGTGTGTGTGTGTGTGCGCGCGCGCGCGCGTGTGTGAATCTTCAATTTATGCAATGTGGTTCTTTTTATTCGGGTTTTGTCTATTCTTGAAAATGTGGGTTCTGTTGAGTGTCTATCAATTGCGGGGATTCTGAACCATGGTTATTTTCTTCCCAGCCTAGGTCATTTATTGATATGTGTTTCCAGAGGAGGGTTGTTTTTAGGCTGCCAATTAAATCCAATGGAAAATATATTCAGGTATTTATTAAACTAAAAATGCACAAGTAGAGAAAATCAGCTTTGGGGCATTGCTCTGAGTTAGAGGGGTTCAAGAGGGTTTTAAAGTGTGGAGAAGAATATCGGAGAGCATAAGATTGAAAAATTTGGCACCATCTAGGTCACATAATCCTCCTGTAGGACTCCCTGCTGCTGCTCTCAAACATGGCTTTCATGAATTTTATTAGTTTGGATTAGTTTAGTTGGGGGCAAAAGTTGAAATCCAAATCCATCTTATAGGATGACCTTTTTTCACAAGTTGTACAACTTTACTAGTAATTTTTTTTTCTTTTGGTGCTAGGGCCTAGGCCTAGGGGATAGAGAGAAAATGCCTAAACAGTTCTCGCATAAGAATGGAGAATTCAGCTCGATTGTCACTGTGGAGGAGTTCGGTTGCGGGGAAAATTGAAGTCCTTATGCCTCAAAGAAGGTTCATGTTGACACTCATAGGATGGCCAAGGCACTCAAGTAGTTTTAGTTTACTAAGGGCATCCACAGTGGCTCCCTAAAAATAGCTCCTAAGTTGACTCCTAAGGTGTACACATAAGCCTAATTGGGGTCCATTTTTCACTCCTGGAGCTTGCTAAATTTAGAGAGCATATGTGCACTCAAGGGCTAGCAAAAGCATTCTCTATTTTGTGGAAAAACATTAAAAAAAGTGTGGGTCCCATAAATTGATAAGTCAAAATCTTTTGTCTTTTGAAAATTCCATATTAAAAAAAGAATAAAAGGGCTACCTAAATTTAGCTAATGGATTAAGAGCCAAGCTCCACCCTTAGGGCATCCACAGTGGACTCCCTAAACATAGCTCCTAAGTTGACTCCTAAGGTGTCCATATAAGCAAAATTGAGGTCCATTTTTCACTCCCAGAGCTTGCTAAATTGAGAGAGCATATATGCACGCAATGAGCTAGCTAAATTTAGAGAGCATATTAAACAAATTCATTTATCTTTTGAAAATTTCATATTAAAAAAAGATTGAAAGGGCTTGGGTCTCACTTGGAGGTAGCTACAAGACTACCTAAATTTAGCTAATGAGATAGGAGCCATGCTTAGGAGCCACACTAAGGAGCTTGTATTGGGAGCCCATTGAAGACCACAATTGATCAAATGACTTGCTAAATTTTAGGAGTCTTACCTAAGAGCCATTTTGAGAGCTCATTGTGGATGCCCTTAGGAGCTTGTATTGAGAGCCCATTGAAGACCACAATTAATCAAATGGCTTGCTAAATTTTAGGAGCCTCACCTAGGAGCCATTTTGAGAGCCCATTTTGGATGCCCTAATACGATCTAACCTTTTTGTTTTGGGGGTGCTCCAGAATACAGAGATGAAGCATAAACAGGTCTCACCTCGGACACTGCAGACACATCATCTAGCAATAACTAATAAGCTGGCTAATTGGTGGCAGACGGGCAATAGTCATTCTCCCCACTTGCCTGTAGCTCCATTTTCTCTAATCATTCCCAATAGACCCCCAAATTCTAGCTGAACGTTGGTTCCCTTCAACCTTGCATTTATGTTGAATTTCCATACAGTCTGGTGGAAGACATCACTTATCTAATAATGTATTTTAACCCTACCCAGGGACTGTGTAAAGGCTTCATGAAAATATTTGCGAAGGACCAAAATATTTCTATTCATAATGTTGATAGTAAACTATTTGAATTATTTTTTCTTTTGCAACGAGGATGTAGAATCTATATACCTTTGTATTATTCATGTTGACTGGAATTTGGGATTGTTCCGGTAATGGGAACTAACTTTGCATGTCAAATGCTAAAAATTGCGTACAATAGAGGCAGACTTGTCGTAATTACATTTTTAAAACGTCGGGATCTCTAATATGGCAATATGTGAGCAAGTGTTTTTTATGATTAGACATCCTATTAATAGTTCATTGTTTTTCTGGTTACTGATGTGAAGCACAAAACTAGAACCATTGCGGTCTTTATTGGAATCCTGCCAAAATTCCACTCTCTGTGGCTTTTATTAGATTTTCATCTAGAACTTTTAAGAAAGTACATTCGGGTACAAAAGTGCTATTGTTAAGTTCTCGTGTTTTCTATTTTTCAGGATGTTGTTTTGAACCATAAGTTGTAAAGAATACAACTAACATAGTTACCTTTCTTCAGTAGTTTAAACCTTAAGCTATCAAACTTCTGACTTATTAGATGGAGGTGAATCATTGAACAGCTAAAGCTGTGGTATTTTGTGGACTCAACATGAGCCAGCAGGGTAATTAGTGTTCTTATGGTTGTGTGATTGTGTACGTGCTAAGTGGATGTGGATTATGTTGCATGAGATGTGGTTTGTTTAGTGAAAAGTCTCCCAATCTTTTCAAGGCAGTGAAGTTGCATTTTGTAACTTGAAGAGCAATGCTTTTGCCATATCACATAGTTGGGTTTCATGAGCAGTGAGCGTGAGCCGTCTGATCATTTGTTGGATGTGATTTATGCAACAAAGCTAATAGATGTATAACTTGCTTTGTTTTCTCTTGCTTCCGTTGGTGTTGGGTGATGCCCCCCTTTGATGCCTTTCTTCAATACTCTTATCCCAAAATTAAAAAGTTGCCTAGAGTAAGAGCTGACTAATACTAATCATTTCGCAGAACCTATCAACTATATTATCTGTATTCTGACAAGATAGTTGTTGACAGGTGTATTCCTTTCAAGTACAGAAATTCGTCTGAAGAAAATGGCGATACATCTGATAAGGTCGTTGAGGTACTTATGATCAACTCAACTAGTGGACCAGGTCTTCTCTTCCCAAAGGTATAAATGTACTCGTTCAAGTTAAATGCCTGTTTCTTTATGTTAGTAGACCACATTAAATTGGCAGCAAATTTAGCTTTTAGGTACACCAATGGTAAAGGTATATGGACAAACCTGGTTGCAAATTGGATGCAATCCTGCAGCGGTGCTTGTTGCTTCCTACATTGGGTCATCTTCTTTCGAATGTTATCCAAAATAGTCCTCAAATCAAATTTCAGCACCTAAATGCCTGAAGCCTGTTTGATGGCTAGTTGGTGTAATGTTAGTTGTTGTGCCAATAGGCATTGCAAAAGCCTGAGGAAACCTGCCTAGACGGCATTTGAACCCACCTAATGCCTGCTTTACCTGAAATACTCGTTGAAGCTGCTAGTTGCATCAAGGAGACTCGGACCTGGGCATGACAACCCAACGAGGGAACGCATCCTACAACATCCTTTCTTATTGATAGAAGCATCAGATCACGAAATGACATCTGCCAAATACAATAGGGCAATGCGTATCCCAAGTCTACAAAAGCTAAAAAATGTGGAATTACAGGAGCTTCCTTAAGTTTGGAGGGTAATCATGGATAAGATTTCTGTTTGATTGGAAACCTTGCATGATCGTCAACATACTAGCAAACTCAGCTTGAAAAGGAGATGTTTTCCTGAAAACAGGGGGAAAAGAATAAGTAGCTGCTGAGGGAAAGAGGTGAGTATTTCTCTGTTATAGTTTCCGGCTTTGAAGGTCGTTCCGTTAGTTGTTTAGTAACTTTATGAAGCGCGAATGTACCAGCAATCCTTTTAGTGGTGCCTTTTGGAAAGTTAAGTGCTTGACCGACCAGGTGACTAAGAATAAAGACTCAAAACACGTCCCAAGCGTAGGACAACTGATCAATGTAGCACAATAATCCGGAAGTACCGGAGTCGAACCACAGAGACGGACGACGGTGTTTG
>JAXBDA010006074.1:0-21913 GCA_036023075.1 Gaultheria prostrata | reverse complement strand
TTACAAAGATATATAAAAGACTCTTATGCGCGTATCTTTGTTCAATGTATTTACCCAAAAAAGTGTCTTTGTTCAAGGTGCTAGCAGTGACTAGATTGCTTGCCTCATTAAATGTCTTCTCCTTAAACAAATGCACTTCCTTAGGTTTCTATCCTTATGTACGGGCCCAAGTAATATCTGGTTTTTTATTATGGTAAAATTGACTTCAATTTTGAATATGAGACTTGAGTCCAAATGCCAAGAAAGTGCATAGGAAAGGTTTTGGACTTCCGAAGGAAACCATGACAAGCAATGTTCTTGTCGACTTCCTTAAGAAATCAAAGTTACTATAGCATAATGTGATTTTTTTTTTTTTTCAATTTTCTTCGTACTATATATAAAGATGAAAGATCGGAATTATTTATCTAATTTGATGCGAAAAAATCGTAAAATTAAGAGAAGAAATACTTTTATTTTTTGATATGAAAATTACAAGTCTTTTCGTATATGACTAATTTGTTGGGATGGAGAGAGTAATATTTGTTGCTGGTTATACCACAAAAAAATTGCTAAGAGCATTCACACCGTATGCCAAAAATGGCATAATTCCTCGTCATTCCTCTAAAATAGCAAATTGAGTGCTACACCTACAAACAAAAAATTCTATCAAATTTGGCATATGCCAATTCCTTCGTCATATATGGCAAAATTTATGGCAAAATTGTCCATTGAGAGGGAGGGAGAGAAGTGAGAATGGCAATAGCATACATGTGTGCAACACCCTTTAACATTTTTTTGGCAGAATGACTCTATTCATTGTCCAAAAATGAGAATGGCAATGACAAAATGACATTTATGGATGTGGATGCTCTAAGACAATAATATACTCGAGTATCCACTACTAAGTAACATCTAGAACATGAATATTAAGTCCCACATCGAATGTTAATCCGACATCGGCACCTAGTCCCTGCCTAGGGCACTTTTTGTACGTTTTGCCCACACTTATCCTCATAATTTATTTTGTTCCCGCTTGTCTTCCTTTCCCCCTAAATACCAAACAAAACATTTAGCTTAAACAATTTTCTGGTTTTGAGTTCTGATTTTATTGCATTTTTATATATTGAGTCCATTACAAAAGAAAACAAATTATATGACAAGAGTAGTAATGAAGTAAACAAGCTGTAAGGTGCAAGTGGTGGCTAGCTCATGCGGTAGAGCTCTTCGATACCCCACACTGCATCCTGGGTTTGAGTCCCATTCTCCCCTTCCCCCATGTAATAGATTAGGAACGACGAATGACAAAAAAAAAAAAACTGTACGGCCTCTAGAAGAGCCTATATCGAGAGTTTAATGATGCAATAAACAAAAAAGCACAAAGAATAGATGGAGTGTCATCAACAACTACTCATATGCCATATTTTTAACTCCTACATAAGAGGTGCATTAGGTCCCACGTACAAAAAAAAAAACGAAATTTACATTTACAAGTTTGCAACATCACTTCATCAATAATTGATTATAAAACACTGATGATTCAATATACAACGTCCCCCTCAAAACTTGTGAAGAAAATTGAAAAAACAGCAATTTCCTCCGCTTTACATGAAAGCAGATTAATCTTTCTAACACCTAGAAAATACAATTTCCTCGATGCTTCCCTCTTGCCCTTCTGCTGAACCAAAGAAAAAGAAATTAAACAAAAGAGACTTTCTGGACGAACCAATAATACATTCAGTGTACCATTTTTGACTTTTTAGATTCCTCTCTCCATAATGAATCAATAATCCACAAAAAATCGACGCAAAACTAGCAAATGCAATTTTTTTGTATAAAGACAAAAAAAAAAAAAAAACCCATTTACCAGATGGTTTATTTTTGCCAAAGCACCCCATTGTTTAAGTCTCTTTTGTGTAATTTCTTTTTCTTCCATGAAAGCGAAGTAATCTTCCTGATACCTAAAAATTAAAAAATACATTTTCCCGGATCCTTCCCTCTCTTTTTTTCCCCTCTTGCCCTTCTGTTGAACCAAAGAAAATGTAGTTCAAATATCTTTTGTACAATTTTATCTTTCTTTCATGAAAGCAGAATAATCTTCCTAACACCTACAAAATTCATTTTCCTTGATGCTTCATTCTTGCCCTCCCTTCCCTTCCCTTTCCTTAACCAAAAGAAAATTCCTAACACATAAAAAGTAAACTTTCCTCGATGCTTCTTTTCTTGCCATTTTGCTGAACCAAAGAAAATGTAGTTTAAGTCTCTTTTGTTTAATTTTCTCTCTCTTTCATGAAAGCCGAGTACTCTTGCTAACACATAAAAAGCAGGGGCGGTTCCACCAATGGTTGAGGGGGTACAAGTGATCCGTAACCTTTTACCAGAGCTGGCTTTGGACATACGCCAAGGATCCGGCGGCATCTGGCCCCCAAATTTTGTCGGCCCCGAGATATTTTATACCCTTCTATATAATTATACATCTAAATTTGATTATGAGAGCTTAATTTATAATTTTGCTGCAAAAAATATGAGAAGGGTGATGTTTACTGAACATATTTGGATTAATGCATACAATGATTATCGAGCTTTGTGTTATTATTGGTGCTAATTCTTGTATAGTCTTTTTTTTTTGGGTAGTATATAATGAGCGTCAAAAATAAAGTTCGCATCCGGCCTCAAAACATTCTGAGCCGGCACTGCCTTTTACATAAAATTAAATTTTTATTTACCGTTGCAGTAATTGCACCAAAAATCCACCCGAGTACTTAAAATTGTAAATATTAATAAACCAAAACTTATATTAAATCCGATTCTATTAAAATATCATTAAAATTAATCATGGTAATGAAGGAAATCAAATAATAGGAATAGGCTATGACCGAATCATGTATAGAAATTTGGAAAAATAGAAACGTGCTGTGGAATCAGAATTGGAATGGAAAATTTCATTACCAAATTTATTGGCTATGACTAAACAACCATTGGTGTATTGGAATTAAGGGAATAAGTGGTGAATCTTAGGCCAGAGAAGGAATAATGAATAAATTAAATTAGGAAGTTAGTTGACTATGGCTTTTATTTATATATATATATAATATTCACGGTTCGGATTGGATTGGAACCAAAACCATGATCGTAAATCCACAAACCAAACCATGGAGTACGGATTCTAATTTTTTTAAACCAAGACCAAACCACGGTACCAAAAAACCGACCCAAACCAATCGGTTTGGATCGGTTTGGACTGGATTCACGGTTTGACGGATTTTCTGCTCACCCCTAGGTACTCTCATGCATGTCTTTTTCCATTACATTAGCTAGCAGTGACTAGATTGCTTGCCCAATTAAATATATGTTCTCCTTAAACAAATGTACTTTCTTATTTATCTTGTATGGGATTCTAAAGGGTAAAATTGACTAGCGCAAAGGGATTGGCAAAGTGGGCATGAGTAAGCAATAAGTGCTTGATGGTCACATATTCGAATCCCACAATGGCAAACCATCCCAAACGTTGGGGCCACTGGGTCTCCTAGTTTGGGAGTTACGCCCGGTCGTTATTAGGTTCCAGAATTAATCGAGATGCCGCAAGCTGGCCCTGGCATCCGGTTATCAAAAAATAAAATGGAGAAAAATTGACTTGAATCTTATATACAAGTACAAATGCCAAGAAAGTACGTCGAAAAGTTTTGAACTTTCAAAGGAAACCATGACAAGCAATGTTCCTTTCGACCTCTTTAATAGAACTGAGACAACATGTATAGGAAAAACCTTGGATGCTTCATGAACCCCTCAAGTCCTGCGGAGGCACTATTTTTAGGGGAAATGACTATTCAGAGGTAAGGAGGGAAAAATATTACACCTTCATGACACACTTTTTGGAAATCATTAGCTAATGGGTAGAGGAATAATAATTCCGGATTCATGGCATGGGAAAAATTCCCGGACAAGAATACCCTGGGCTTCAAAATCCTTCACAAATTAACCCCCTCTTCCCTCACCAAATCAACGCAATACATCTCTCATCTCTCGATGTGCAACGGAGCCTCGCCATCACCGATCACCACGACCGGCAAGAGAGGACCAGCGAACGCTTCGAACAAGGGTTGGTATTGGACCAGAGAGAAACCTGAGAGAGAATACCAAAATCTTTGAAATGAAACAAGGGTTTTTCCTATGTTACGAACAAGAAAACCCACTGATAAAACAAGGGTTTTCAGCAAAAATGAAGAGAAATCAAAATCTTTACTCAACATCCAACTAGAGGAAATATGAATCGGAGCTGCAGTTTGCGGTATGAGATTGAAATCGGATCTACAGTGGGTAACGAACCCACTGTTATGATTTTGGGTTTCTTTGATAAAATTACATTGGACCACCCTTGACCTTTGAAGAAGATACAGTGTGGCCAAGAGCTTTTGTAAATTGCAAATTGACCCACCCTGGAAAAAATTAAGGCTTGGAAAAAGTTAATTTTATTTGGGGGCTAGTGCACCCTGGGTCCATTTCAATTGCACCTTGCATGTAAGTGTGTTGCACTTAAAAAAAAAGCATTGCACTCATGTTGGTCCATATGGGGGTGCTAGTGTGTGGTCAAATCAAACTTTCTGGAAATAAATTACTAACATTGCACCCTGAGTCCATTTTCATTGCACCTTGAATGCAATTGTGTTGCACTAACCAAAAAAAAAAAAAATTTACACTCGTGTTGGTCCACATGGGGGTGATAGTGTGGTCAAACCAAACTTTTCTGAAAATAAATTATCAGCATTGCACCCTGAGTCCATTTCTATTGCACCCTGAATGCAATTGTGTTGCACTCACAAAAAAGGTATTGCATTCGTGTTGGTCCACATGCGGGTGCCAATGTGTAGTCAAACCAAACTTTCTGGAAATAAATTCTCAGCATTGCACCTTGGATCCATTTATGTTGCACCTTGAATGCAATGGAGTTGCACTCACAAAAAAAAAGCATTGCACTCGTGTTGATCCATATAGGGATGTCAGCGTGTGGTCAAACCAAACTTACTGAGAATAAAATTTTAGCATTGCACCCTGGGTCCATTTCCATTGCACCTTGAATGCAATTGTGTTGCACTCTCAAACCAAATCATTGCACTTACATTAGTCGAGTGAGGGGTAGTTTTCACCCTGAGGGGTAATTTTGACAATCTATCTATCGGTGCCACTTATGTGGAATTATTATTTTCTGTTTCATTTTTGAAGTGATTTCCAATAAGTGTGTCTTGAGAGTGGAATTTTTTCCCCTCCTTACCTCTGAAATGTAATTCCCCCTTTTTATTTTTATGCTGGTTATAACAATTAAAAAATCTTATAGTCTTTTTTTTTTTTTTGTGGGCATCAAAATAAAGTTCGCATCCGGCCTCAAAATATTCTGAGCTGGCAGGGGCGGACCCAAGGGGGGTCACGCGGGGGCACGTGCCCCCATTGACCCCGCGCAAAACTCAAAAAAAATATTATTCATATTATATATTTAGCATAATTATGCAATATAACGCTATATTTAACATACACACTCATATAAATCTCAAAACAAAAATGTAGAATTAATTATGTGCTCATTTATCTGTTCTTTTTTTTTATAAAATATATGCATTATAAACATTATAGTCCATAATAAATGTCTTAATTGAGCAAGATCGTTGACTAGAAAAAAAAAATTGCACGATTATAATTAATAAGGTGCCCCCATTGGATTGGATTCCTGGGTCCGTCACTGTGAATCGGCACTGCCTTTTACATAAAATTAAATTTTTCTTTACCGTTGCAGTAATTGCACCAAAAATCCTCATCTCCTTCAGCGTCATTTCCTCATGTGCATATTCAACAAGCTACGTAACAGAACTTTTGTTTCAGATTTGCCACTCTTGTCATGCCTTCCATGTCATGATATTCCGGATGATTATTTTTTAAATTTCATGTAGTATTAGATATAGTTGATTTAAATTGGAATCCATAATTGTTGAGCAGATGTTTTTACCTTGGTTACAGAGGTTGAACGACTTAGAGATGCCGATTGTCCCTTGATGATTTTTGTGGTTTGGTTTTTTCTATTTTCCCTGTCTTGATTGTTGGTACCTTCCGAATCACACCAGCATCTTCACACACCTAGTATGCATAATCAATGACTTGTCAAGGTGTCTTATTTTTATTTTTATTTTTTTTCATTCGTCATTCCTAATCTCTTACATGGGGAGGGGGGAATGAGACTCGATCCCGAGATGCATGGGCGAATCTACCAAGGGCACAGGGGGGTCATGTGACCCCCCCTGCAATTCCAGAAACAAATTTTTTTTTTTTGTAAAATTCGAGATGTTCAATAATCTTAAAATAATTTTTGGATTGATCATGTAAAAAATTAGCTCAATCGGAGAATATAGGTATTTGATCGAAGGTTTCAATTTTTCATTCAGAATTTAGGACCCTAAGTAGTAAATGAATTTTGAAAAAAAAATTTAATAATAGTGTGTCCGGTATGATCGTGATCTGATTCATGGATATTATAAGGCTTATTGAGAAGAGTTATCTAGATATTCGATTCATATTGTTAAAATAATATCTGCATTTTGATACCTATCGATGTCAGATCAAGATAATTTTTTAAATAAATGTTCTTCTCAGCATGCCCTACAATATCTATGGTTCATATCACCATGATAACGAGCACACAATTATCAAACTTTTCTTTGAAATTCATTTGGTACTTAGGGTCCTAAATTTTGAATGAAAAATTGAAACCTTCGATCACATACCTATAATTCTCTGATTGAGCTAATTTTTTATAAGACCAATCGAAATCGAAGAATTGATCAAGTACCTATAATTTGCATTAAGTTTGAACTTTTTGGCTTAATGAAGAATGTTTAAACATTTTATCTTCTCGTCATATTGGTCTGTGATTTTTTTTTTCAAAGTTAAGCTTCAAATGTGACCCCCCTGTGTGGAATTCCTGGATCCGCCACTGCCGAGATGCAGTGTGGGGTTTTTCTTTCTTTGGGAAATCGAAAACTAATCTACACTTGTCTTCCTCACCCTACTTGCTGGGAATTCTTGAAATTCATCTGGCAATGAAATTCCTAGATCTGAAAATTCAGATACAAAAAGACAGCCTGTGGAGGCAGAGAGAGAACAAACTAAAAGACCTCTCCAACACCATGTCTCCAATCTCACTTCTTCATCAGTTGATCACCTCAACACCAACAACAACACAAACACTAATTCTTACACCTCCTACTAAGAAACCAACAACAAACACATGTGCCCAGTGGCTTAGCCAGGAATCAGGGAGAGTGGGGACACATTTTACACATACTTCAATCAATAAAAGCACTTTCGTACTAAAAATAATACAAATTGCTAACATAATTATAAAGAAAGTTACTTACATAAATTATCAATAAAAAATAATTGCTTGAATTGTCTTAGCGGATCAAGTGTACGAGCAATTCAATATACAAGAATTAAATTGTAATATCTATATCTAATGCGCTCGAATTAGAAAGGATATCTTTTATTCCAAAATCTCCAAATTCGAATTATATTGTGGGTCATATTGATAGAGAGAAATAAAAAAGACAACCTTAAAAATTGTGAACAATTACTAAAAGTATAATGATTCGAGGCCATGGTTTAGCCACTTTTTCAATTTTGGACATTATGTGTTAAAACTGTAAGTGGTGGCTATTTTTTGCATTAGACATCTCATTTCACCATTGTATTGGGACTGCCATAATTTTGAAATGAATAGATGAGAATTAAGTGATATCTACAAAATATATAAGTGTGATTAAAATGAGAATATATCACAAAAGACAATTTACAAAGGCAAATCGAAACTTTATAGACAAAAAAAAAAAAAAAAAAGGATTCAGTGTGGGCACACTGGGCCTAGGCTCCCTCCACCGATGCGCCCCAGCCATATTCTACCAGACCAACCTTTCATTGGTCCCAACCCACTTATTATTCCACACAAAACAATTCACAAGAGATCAACACAAAGCTATGTCATACACAAATAAACACCCAAATCTCCCAGCCCTTCTATCTCAAATTCCTTTTCTGCCACACTATCATCTGTTTAACACTGAATGTGCGGTAGAAAAGAGTTTTGAAACAGAACGACGAGATAGATTAGGGACAGAGGATCGTTTGCTCCTCTGACATGAACGGACTTCATTAAACTTCCTTTTCATCACGGTCGGTGAAGCTTCCAAATGCATATAGTAGGAGCCGAAAGGGAAAGTATGAGAGTCGGCAAAGGACACGGTAGTTGGATGAACCCAAGAAGCAGAGGGGCACGAAGAGTGCTGCGAGCGCAATAAGAAAGTTGGATCCCATAACAAGAATAAAATTGCCAAGCCAACTCAGTTTGCTCACCACAAGGTAAACACCTGCCATGAAAGCTATGGACATCATGGCAAGCGCGATCCCCAGTAGTGGCACTGCCAATTTCAAGGCAACGTGCATTGAATTGAGATCACCCAGCTGTGCCCATATGAGTGTGACAGTGACTATGATGGAGCTGTACATAGCCACAGTGTCGCAAATCACAAACTCCTGAAACTTCATTTTCGTTAGCATGGTTGCCATGCCTGGGTCCAGGGTGGACTTGTCGTAGCCACCTGGGACAGTGAAACCAGCAGTGAAAGTTACAGTCGCGATTAGTGTTGCCACCAGTAGAACTACATTGACCTTGTCCTTGTAGTTTTCTAGTTCGGAATTTTGTCCAGCACTTGAGATTTTTCTAGTTTTGGAAACCTTTGCATGTGGAGATCGCCGAGCACCAGCAACTCTCAAAGCCATCCATGTCAGCCGCTGCAGAGTATAGAGAGTAATTTTCTACGGAGCAATCTTACATGCACAAAAACCAAATAAAGAAAAGTGGACATGATAGACACAAAAGACTCCATCGGTCAGATAGGCCATTAGGCCTATTCAAATTTGATTAAATTTTTGTAGAAATTCACATTCGAAGTTATTTTTCTAGCTTCCTGAGATGCAAGATCAATAACTAAATCTTCATAACCAAATTCTTCAAACATTATTTTTATGATAGATAGTAAGTCAATTACGTTTGACCTATCTTTTCTTACCTCAAAATGTCACTTCTGTTTTGGGCCTTCTTTTCTAATTGGGTACCTTTCCGCCATATATCATTTTAGGCACATATGTCAAATCTATGCAAATTAGGGCCTAAAATACAAAATTTACCCTGTAGAGGTAGATCACTACTCATCTAGGTGTCTTGGGCAATTGTAATATTTTCAGCATCCTTGTATATAGAACATACCTTTCGAAATGATGCCATTATTTCCATGTATTCCTCAGCAATGTCCAGCGCTGTTAGCCCATTGTTGTTTCTGAGCTCTAGGTTTACTCTGTCATGCCATGTTAGAGCACTAACAATCCTCGGATGCCCACAAATGGTGGCGACATGTAAAGGCGTGTTTCCATCACCATCCTTCTCATTTAAGAGCTTTTCCAGCTCTGGCATTTTAAGCATAGAACTAACTGCCTCGTCATTTCCACTCTTGGCTGCAATGTGAAAGATATTCTGACCTTCTAAAGTGAGCAATTCCCTTGAATCGGGGCAGTACTGAAGCATCCCTTGGATTATGTTGACATGGCCTTTGCTCGACGCTGTGTGAACGGGAAAGAGACCGTATCTGTCCCTTTGGTAAGCAGCAGCACAGAAATTGCTTAGCAAGAAATTGACCCCTTCAAGAAAACCTATAGATGCAGAAAAGTGAAGTGCATTTCTCCCATCTTCATCACATTTCAAGTGGAAGGAGGCCTGGTCCTTTTCCCATAATAACCTTAGGACATCTAAGTATAATTTCCAAAGAAAGCTAGCGTTAGGACCGAAAATGAAAATTGTTTCCAACAAAGGTGAAGTCAAGGATGAAAATAAGAAACCATTTCAGAGGAAAACAGACTGATTTCCACTTACACATAGGAAAAGAATTGCAAAACGCAACAAGTCAAGTATTCATAGAATATTTTGCATTGTCCATCCATGGTGACATGTGTGATTATTTTTTGGAAAGGGATAATTGTATTTGATGCTTTAAAACATCTTACTCAAGCTTGAAACAGGAGCACCATTTCTACAAGCTATAATTCAAAATACTAGCTTACTTGACTTGTCTTTTTAACTTAAGAGTGACTTCGATGGAGTGATGTAAGCACATAAGTACCCTACTAAAATAGGGTTGGGGAGGTTGGGGATAAACCCAAGAAATTTGGACAGAACGAATAATACAAAGCACCCCGCCATTCCTGACCAAAGGAAGAATGGGACCTAAATACCTAATGCAGTATGGAGTATAAGAGTGACTAAGTTAGTGGATGATGAAAAGGATGAGTTTTTTGAATTTTGGCATCACAACTAAAATAAACAAAGACCAGGGAGTCCACTTTCTGAATATTCTAAGACAGGAGGTGAAAAGTAATCCTGAAAAGTGACGACATAAGGTATTAGTTCATTAGTTGGGTTTTCTAGCTTCAGAGTAGTGGCACTAAATATGATACTAGCTTATAATGAAACATGAGCATAAGAAAATAAAGGTTTTCTTTAGTGATTTTTTCTCTTCCTTTTTGTTATCTTATGTCAGTTTATTTCCTTAAAGCAAATTAACCATCCTTTTCATAAGGTCAGAAAGAAGTAATAAAACATTGCAATTTTGAGAGAAATAAGAAAAGAGAATATAGAAAACCCGATTAGAAGGATACAATAACAACACCCATATACTCCCCAATCAATGGGGATATATATGGACAGGAAGGATTAGAGACAGGCTTAACCTTTGTCAATATATACCTAGTAGCTCCTCAAAAAAAAAAAAAAAACATAGAAATATCGGCCCCATAGACCTAAAACCGAGGGAACTCAAGGGATGTTATGCCATGGAACCACGCCCCCAAATTAAACCGGAAGGCAATAAGAGGGCACAGTCAGAGAGAGAGAGAGAACTAAGAGAAGGATCGGACACGTAATTTAGTAATCACCTATGTTTTCTCCAAGGATAGCAGCATGAACTGTTGACTTGTTTCTGAACCTCCCTTGGACACTGCAATTCCCAACAGGATTATCCATAAGCAGCTTAACAAGGTCGACGTAACCAGCTTCTGCTGCCAGATACAGCACAGACTTGCCTTCCTTATTAACTGAATACGATGCACTTCGATTCGCATCAATAAGAATCCGAGCCACCTTCCGATGACGATGCCCTAACGCTTCATGCAATGCAGTATTACCTTCTTCATTTTCCAATTCCAAAACACCTTCTCTCAAATCATAACAAGTTAGAAGAGTGACAAGCAATGAATCACCTGCTCTTGCTGCGATGTGGAGTGGAGTGTCGCCTTTTGAGTTTTTTTCAGCAACATAGAATGGTAAGTCCTTGCAAAGAAGCTTCACAATCTCATAGTGTCCAGAGCTTGTTGCAATATGAAGAACTGTGTTTTTCTGTGGACCCAGTTGGACACAGCCGGCTGATGAGTGATATTGCCTATCAAGTTGGCCATGTTCCATTGCTTTTATGAATTCAAGAATATCACCTTCTATAGTTGCTCTATACAGTCCGGGGTCCATGGACTCCGCCGTCCCATAGCTCTCCTCTTCCCCTCCCTCCTCCAACAAAATAGGATATGTGGGTACCGACATTTCTCAAATGACTCAATTCTCTCAGTCTCATATTTATAGTACAGCTCTATTACAAGAAAGACTCCCATGCATGTCTTTTTCGGTTATTGCTATCAGTGACTAGATTGCTTGCCCGACTAAATACATCTACTTCTTAAACAATGTACTTTCTTATCTATTCTCATGTATGGGCCCAAAGTACTCTTGCTGGTCTTTTAGAAAGGTAAAGTTGACTTCAATCTTGAACATGAATCCAAATGCCGGGAAAGTATGTAGAAAAAGTTTTGGACTTTCAAAGGAAACCATGACAAGCAATTCCCCTTGTCAGCCTCTTCAATGGAGCTAAGACAATTTTTTGGACAATATATAGGAAAAGCCCAGGATCCTTCTTGAACCCCTCGAGTCCTACGGAGAAAATATTTTATGCTGGTTCTACCATAAGAAAAGTACTAATACAAGAATATACCTGAGTATCCATTTCTAAGAAACTTCCAAAGTAATGTGTTTGTTGAAAGAAATGGCATTGTTAATCACCTCTTGGTGATTACTTGAAGGCGGCTGGAACAGAATCAAATTAAGAATGCATTTTGCTCTGTTATGACAGCAGGGTTACCTGTTCTTGATACCCAAAAAAGGCATGTTCCTTGATTCTTCCCCTTTCACTGAACCTATGAAAAGGAAGTCTTAAACAACATTTTTTACAATGGGGTCATATTAAGTCTCCATATTCAGTCTTGCTGTGGAGTTATTTCAGTCTCCATATTTAGTTTTTCTTTGGAGTTATTTCAGTTAGATAAGGGTTCTTCTGAAGATTACAGTCAATCAGAGATATCCTATGGGCTATGGGGACCAAAAACTCACGCATAGAAAAGAAATGGCTAAGGGGTGTTTTGAAGCCTCATTTTTTGGTTTTGCGTTCTACATTTTTGCTTTCTAGCTTTTTGCGAGATAGGTAGGAGAATGTGTTTTGTCACAATCTATGTAGCACGGACACCGACATGGATACAGACACGGACACAGATACAGATATGGATACAGATACGGACACAGGACACGAGAATTCTAAAAAAATGGATAGAAACGGCAAGGGACATGGCAAAAATAAATAAATAAATAACTATAAACCAAACCAAACCAAATCGAGCCTTATGTCCCAAATCAACTGGGGAGATAAATAAATAACTACATCTATAAATATAGCACATAAGTATGTAGTAACAGTGACACCGGAGTGTCCAACGCATCGCTTCAAAATATGTGCAAATTTTGAAGACAACACGGATTAATATGAAATTAAAGTGCAGCCAACATCTTTTTATGAGTTTATAGACTTATTTGGTCTCTTTTCGTTTCTCTATGTGTCTTTTAAATTCTTAAGGAATATTTATGAATCTTTCTAGTTTTTAGTAGTCAAAGTATTTCATTATAAAATTTAGAGTCTTGGAAGTTAAACTTTACATTTCCTATACTTGGAGGGATGTTTCAAGTTATCTATTTAAACCTATGTGGTGAATGAATTAGAGTAGAGTGAGTGAATTTGAGTTTAGCCTTTGGCTTGTGAGATGATCACCTTCTTGTTTATCGTTTTTGTATCTCTTAGGTGGATTCCTTTGAGTGGTGAGCGACTCCTACGCCCTATATCTCTTTTAGACACCTCGGGTGGTGATTTCTGTATCCCGTTTTATTCTACTTGGGTGGTGAGCGTGTCTATCATTTTATCCTTTTTACTATTCTTCCTTCCCATCTACAAAATCCTATTTACGATGAATATCCGGAAGAGGACGCTGGAACGGAAGAGCTTAAATGTTTAACCACTCGCAACACCCACCAAGTTATCCCGTCAAGTCCAACTTTAACCTCGAAGAAACGGAAAGTTGACAATTGGGAGTGGATCGATGAATCGGTTCTAAAACAGCGAACCAATATTTTTGGGACTTATGGACTCATTCAAGGATTTGAATGTAGCTTCGTCATGGATTCGGGAAGTGGAGGTAACTATGTTTCTCGAAATTTTCCATTGGAAACCAATATGTGGACAGGATTTGGTGCGATGTGATACCAATGGACTCGTGTGATGTTTTGTTGGGGCGACCGTGGCAATGGGATCACAATGTTTTATATCGTGGTCAAGAAAATGTGTACGAGTTAAAAGTGAACGGTGAACCCGTAAAGTTGTTTCCAAAAGTTGAGAAGATGAAGCGAGAGAAACTTTCACTGATTGAGAAAGGAGCCATTACAAGGAAGAAGACAGGAAATTTCGAAGCAATTGACGAAGACTCGAGGGCGAGTCTTTTCCAACCGGGGGAGTTTGAGACCAGAATTCCCAAAACATAAGTTGCTAAAAAAACTAAACAATCTGCTGCTAGCAAAGTCTTTCAAACTTCTATGGTTTCCTTTAAGTTCCTTTGTGTCTTTTCATTTCTCTAGGAGTCTTCCTAATTGTTTGGAGTCAAACAATTATTTTTATTAGTCTATGGTCAAGTCATATTTAGCATTTATAGTCTTGAAAATGTAATTTCTTTTATTCCTATGTTTGGAGGAATGTTCCAACAACTCCTATTTAATCCTTTGCTAATGAATGAAATGAGTAGATTGAGTGTTTAAGTTAGCCTTTGGCTTGTGAGAAGTTTAACTTCTTGTTTTCGTTTCTGTAGCTCTTAGGAGGATTCCTTAGAGTGGTGAGCGATCCCTAAGCCCTGTATCCCTCGTTAAATCCTCGGGTGGTGTAAATATGTATCCCGTCGTTTCTAACTTGGGTGGTGAGCGTGTTTATCCTTCTATTTTTTATCATTTCTTTTTTCTTCCGTCCCATCTACAAAATCCAGTATCAAACAGTTTATGTACATAGATATATACGCTTTTCTTTTGATATGTACATATATTTAGTATATGTACTAGTATATATACTAGTACATACACACACAACGACAAAGATTTATATATCGAATATACACAAATACATGCATACATATGTATGCATATATACATGAGTGTATGTGTTTACACACTTGTCCATGCCGTGTCCCCTTCCAAAAAATAATTTAAGGGACACGCCATATATGTCCCTGCGTGTTCCCATGTCCAATACACAAATACGTCGACCTCTAGGAGTGTTGGTGCTTCCCAATCGTATAGATCAAGTAATGTTGGATAGAAAATGTTTTAATATAAGAGGTGCATTAGGTCCCACAGATAAAAGAAGGAAATTTTATTTACAAGTTGGCGTCATTTCATCAATAACTGATTATGATACACTTATGATCCTGTGTTAAATGTCCCCCTCAAATCATGTGTAGAAAATGAAGCAACAGCAGCTTCCTCTTTCTTTCATGAAAGCATAGCAATCTTCGTAACACTTTGAAAAGACATTTTCCTTGATGCTTCCCTACTCCCCTACTGCTGAACCAAAGAAACTGTAGTTTTAAGTGACTTTTGTGCCGCTTGGGTTATATATAATGTTTAATTCACCAGCAAATTCAAATCTCCAAACAATTCAATTAAGTTATCAGTCAAATAAGCGTTCTTCAACAGATTCCCCTTACTATACGAACATACTCCATATGTTACATAGTACAACAATTTAGCTAGGACGAGAATCATCCAGCAAAATAATTGAGTACCCACAAAATATGTACGATACAAAATGGATGAATGCTCTACACAAAGAGAATGGTGAAAGTAGAGACCAGTAAGACTAAATGCATTCTTCCTCGTCTTCACGATAACTTCCAGAGGCAAAAATCATCAAGCAAAAGAAATAGTATGAGATGCGTCGTGTGACAGGGGACGTGGAAGTTATATTGGGAAAGAAGAGAGGAATAAAAAGCGCTAAAAGAATGGAAAGAGAAACAATTCCCATGATTAGGACAGCATTGGCTAACCAAGTGAGTTTACTAACTACTAGATATACACCTGCCATGAATGCCAAGGACATCATAGAAAGAGCTAACCCCAACAGCGGTAGGGCAAATTTGAGGGAAGTGAGGATTAAATTTAGATCACCTAACTGTGCCCAAATGAGAGAAACCGCGACTATCAATGAGGAGTACATCGCTATGGTGTTGCAGATTACGAATATTTGGAACTTGCTTTTGTTCAGCATAATTGCCGTGCCTTGGTTTGGATTGGAATTGTCGTAGCCACCTGGCATTGTGAAACCTGCTGCGTAAGTCACGGTGGCTACTAGCGTTGCCACCAACAAGAGAGTGTTGATCCTGTCCTTGTAATTTTCCGTGTCAGGCTGCTGATATCCCATTGAATTCTGTGCTTTTAGTCTGGGAACTTTGGAGACTTTTCTATTCGGTGCCCCAGCAGATTTCAACGCCATCCATGTTAATCGCTGCACAATTTCAAGAAATCAAAAGAGTATCATCTGGTGGCGGTAATGACTAAGGAAGCAATAAGGAAGAAAGTGGTAATCACTGGGAGTGATAACTAATAACATAAGAAGTCATCACTCTCAAAACACACACCCAAGCAAAGATGTGCAAGATCATGTGGACGTGCAAATAAGGCCAGGCCCGGCCTTGGGCATAGGAGGCCCACAATGCGACCATATGGGTTCTCTAATTTCCGGCCCAATAATAGGGCCCCTAAATAAAAAAATATAATAAATATTATGTACGTCAAGGATTCTACAAATAGGTGAGTCTGTTGTGGTGGTAGGATAAGCGTGATCTCACAATGAGATTCCGTGTTAGATCCTTGCTTCCTTCAAATCCTATGCGAACTATTTTTTAACTTCTACAAAAAAAAGAAGGTTTCGAACAGATGGCGCAGAGGCTTGAATTTGCAACCTCAGGGTACAAGACAAATGTTCCAAGTGGTGTGCCTCTAAACTACAAGGTAGACTAGAATTTCATATTGAACATCTCATTTATATAGAAACATTTTTCAAAATTCGTCAATAAGCTCATCTAGAATGATATAGTGCCAATATTTACAAAATAAAGGCCACCTGACAAGTATATAAGTAAAAATAAGAAGCCTTAATTGTCGCATATTCTGGACAATAATTTTTGTCCTCCTGTTTGTGTAAAATTTCTCTAGTTACTTTTTGGCAGCCCACGTACCTCGCGGAATGAAGCCCTTATGCCCATGGATTCCTCAGCAACATCAAGAGCGGTCATTCCAACAGTGTTCACTAATTTCAGGTTAATTCTCTTGTCCCATGTCAAAGAACTAACAACTTTAGGATTCCAGTGGATCGCTGCCAAGTGAAGAGGTGTGTTCCCTCTATCATCCCTCTCATTTAGGAGTTTCTCATGCTCATGAGTCATCAGAATATAATCTACGACATTTCCTTTTCCATTCCTAGCTGCAACATGAAGAATGTTCTCACCTTCGTTTGTCAACAACTCCCTCCAATCAGGGCAATATTGAAGCAACTTCCGAAGTATATCCAAATGGCCTTTTCCTGATGCTATGTGGACAAGCAAGAAGCCATTGTCATCCCTTTCAAGTACATATTCACTGGATTTCTCTAGCAAGTATTGAAATCCCTCATAGTAACCTTTGGATGTTGCATAATGAAGTGGAGTTTCACCCTCTTCATCTCTTAAATGAATGAATTTTGGCACTTTTTCCACCAAATTTTTTAACATATCTAGAAACAGAGAATGGAGAGTTGGATGTTGCAATTATCACAAAATCAACATAACGATTGCTAGCATGCATCAAAAAACTAAAAATAAAACTTGCAATCAATAAATCAGAACAATGAAAAATAGCATTTGTGATGCAACAACTCATTGTCCTGAAGCCATACTTATCTCTCTTTATGCAAGTTCTGAAGGCGAAGTACAACCCAACAAGATCCTGGATGCCATATTGGAATCGAATTGGCCAAAATATATAGAATTCTTTTTATCGAGGTGAGAAAAATAAAAGCGAGTAACAATTCATGTTATGAAGTGGGGTGATCCTAGAATTGTCAATACTCCAACTATATGCTACTTTTTTTTTTTTTCCAAAACAGGTACTTTAAATTTAATCCTTTAATTTTGTTTCGGTTCAAATATCAATCAGTACCAACCATTTCGGAAAATACCTATCTGCACCCATCGATTCTGGATGAGTACAGTTTACCAGAAACTAAATTCCAAGGAGCGTAATTAGCTTCTAGTCTAATAAACACTTGCTTTGATTCTAACTTCAGTATAATTTTAATTTTTAACCTACTACTAACAAAAGTATCGAGACACGTAACACAACGATCGCAGTGCAATGGTAGCTGGAGTATTGAACGATATATTGTGGGAATTGGTTGTAGTGATCGTGAGTTTTTAAAAATCAGGTTTGACAAAATAAAAAAAATAAAACTTGTAGTCCTTAAATCACTTGTAACAGTTACAGTTGAGTATTGACCGTAACGGCCGTGAACCAGATAGTGAATTGAAACAAACCAATATGTGACAGGAACGGAACGATACGGATGCTGCTTTTCATCTTATCTGTATAGTGTATATTGCAGTGTAACAGTGTTGGAAGACAAAAATACCGTTACATATGGGCGATATTTAAAACCTTCTTACAACAAGGATTATTAAGGGTTAAAAGACTCGTACCTATATTTCTTCCCCTAATGGCAGCATTAACAAGGGACTTCCCTTCCATCTTGTCACAGTTGGAATAATGCCCCTCGACAGTACGTATCCGCAACATCTGTTCAACCAAATCCACTTTACCAGATTCAACGGCGAGGTACAGCGGAGACTTCCCTTCATTATTCACAATAAACGACACTTCTCCCCCATCTCGAATGAAGTATTTCACCATATCGAGCCGCAACCCATAAATATCATTCCCCTGTTAGAAAAATATGTACACTTAGTTTTTTCTTAGGAAAAATTAGTCATAACTACAATATATTTTACTTTTTGAAGGGAAACACCCTCGCTTTTAAAATGTAAAATAAGGAAATTAATTTTAATACTATTGATCTAGCAAGCAAAAGGACAAAATAGATCCTCTCTCTCTATTTTGGATATAAATATTCCTCTCTCCTTCAATTCTCTCTCTCATAACCCACCCGCTCCTCCTTCCTTGTCCCTCCTTGCTATAATAGATCTAATCACTTATCTCTCTCTCTCTCTCTCTCTAAACAGTCGGCACACCACCGATTGCAATCGAAAGACCACCTACCCCGCTCCTGACCCCGTCCACCGTCGAACGACACCGCCATGGTCGACGATTAAATTTCCATCAAGCAACCTAATTCGCAGTGATCATCCGAATGAAGGAAGGCGTAAAAAATGTGGGGATTAATGCTAGATAAACCCAGAAGGGCAGCAACATGAGTAGTGATACCAATATAATGAAGTTGGAAATTGTAGGATAGGTTCTTGGTTAGTCAAAGTAATTCAACTTGGAGAGGTAAACAATAGCTAATAACTAATTCAGAAACAGAGAGACTAAGTAATAGGGTGAAAGATTAGGCCAAAATACACAGAAAGAGAAAGCAGTGGTGTTCAATCCACTCCAAGAATCACCATCCTTAAGCACCAGTCCTATAGAGAAAGATGAATTCACGAACACTCACAAGAACAGTGTTCTTGATTATAGAGCTCTAAATTACTTTCTCTCTCTAGGGTTTCTGTGCCTTGGTGATGAATGAATGACTTGAAATTTGTGAAGGAATATTCTCATATTTACTGGGATCTGCAGCCAATCATTGGCTGGTGCTTTCTCCGTATACCTGGGTCACATGGGTGACGTCACTGGCCGTTAGGATAATCCTTATCTAGTGCACGTCATTCCATCGCAACGATCCCTAAACTTCTTAATCCGCCAAGCCACTTATATCTCCCCTATTCCCGTTATAATCAGCGTGGTCGCGGCCAGCTTGGGTCATGCCAACACTTAAACTGGGCCCCACGAGGATTCCCCTACCCTTGCCTCGAAGCCGGGTTCACTCGCGAGCTTTAATTATAAGTAATAGTGCCTTCCCAGTGCGCCAGTTCCCTTTCAGGCGGGTCGCGACAGGCATGGGCGGAGGAAGTAAGGTAGAAAAGGGGTCACTTGACCCCTCTCACTTTAATTTCTCACAAAGATTTTGGATACTTTGGAGCTAAGTTTTATAATTTCGACCCCGTAAAAATTTCATAAATTGCCCTAACTTTCTTAAATCCATAGAATTCTCAAGTTTTTTTTTCTTTTCTGTTCGAGAGTTGATAGTATTACAAAAGCGTTCATTATTTCAAAATATAATAAGTCAATAAGTCATTGGGAAAGCGAAATGCATGTATCACTGCATATCTACGTTATAGTTGACCTCTTAATTTAGTTATTTCTTTATACGAGCAAATAGAAAAAATAACTTGCATGTATATTTAATTCTTGACCCCGCTAACCTAAAATTCTGGCTTTGCCCCTGGCGACGGGTGAATTCCTTGTCATATGGGGTCCCTCTATGGGGGAGTACCCTATGTTGGAAAATATGTTTACTTTTTGTGATATAACCGAAAATATGAATGCTATAAAATCATAACACAAAACCTGGAAATCGATGAAATGAAATGATGATCAAGGCGAGTGTTTAACACTCTGTACTTAAGACAGATTCGCCCCCGCTATGGTGGTTACGGTTTGCATGAACGTCTATCTCCCAGCACTACTTGATCTTCACCGAACGGAAGTAGCACTCCAATCTGTTCGGTAGGCGAACCTAACTTGTGTTGTACCTCCCCAATGAAAAGACTCCGACTCAATAAAAGTGTAGTAAAAATCAACTTCTAAAATGAGTGAATGATGACATATATATAGGCTAACTGGTGACTCTATGAAAAGTCACCAGAGAGAAGAAACACACTTATTCACGAAAAGACGCGTCCGTCCACAGCAAACAGGTGTCAATAAAAAAATACAACTCTAAATTAAATCAATTTTCATTCATACTTAAATAAAATATTATATCCATAATATTTTTTTCCAACACCCTATACTTGGATAAATATGTCTCAATTTCCCTTTCCATCGAGGTATAACCCTCTTGGTGGGCCTTTTCCAGTCTGTTGACTTTTGTCAACGTCTGATGTGTCAATGGTGGACTCGGCTCGCCATCCTGCAAATCCTAATAGGCTAGTGAACGGTCAAATAAGTCAATGCGATGACCTACAGAAATCAATGACCAAATACCAAATACAGTGAAAGCGAGTCGATGTAATCCTACCGTCTTCAGACGGGGAAGACGATTGTTTTCTGCTGAATGACTTCGATTGAAGAGGAGAGTTAAAGCAGCTGGTACGGTGCTACTTTGATGGATGTCAGTGTACATGACGTGAGAGAGGAAGTGGTGTGTTCCTTTGGTAATTGGTATAAATGCACACCACTTTTGTTTTGTTAATTTTGATGTCAATGCTACTTTGATGGATGTCACCACGTTACGAGTCTCACCTAATAATCCGAATGGTTAATTTTGTTTTAAATATATTATTATCATTTTACGATGATTAGTGAGATTTCATTGACTATGGATAGAGGTGTCAAACGGGCCGGGTCGGCACGGTCCCGGCACGGTCCCGGCACGGGCACGGCACGTTCGAAGGTGGCACGGCACGCCACAGGCACGGTAAAATCCTGGCACGGCACGAAACGGCACGGAATAAGTTGGCACGGGGCACGGCACGGGCACGGAAATGAGCAGGCATGGCACGACACGGCACGAAATTTGGACTGGCACGGCACGGCACGGGCATGGTCTTCGACGGGCACGGCACGGGCATGACACGAATTGGGAGGGGCACGAGTCACGACACGGCACAACACGCTTCTAGCACGGCACAACACGGGCAAGAGCACGGAAGTTGGCACGGCACGACACGGCACGGAAGTTGGCACGGCACGACACTGCACGGAAGTTGGCACAGCACGACACGGCACGGAAGTAGGATGGGCACGAGCACGGAAGTTGGCACGGCACGACACGGCACGGAAGTTGGACGGGCACGACACAGGGCACGACACATCACGGTTGTACTTTCTACTTTCTAGCACGACACGAGGCATGGAAAAACGGGCCAAAAACCAAAAAATAGATACAAAAAATGATAGAAATTATATAAAATCAATTCGATTATAAAAATTATAGAAATTTAATTATAGAAATTCTTTTATTAAATTCAATTATAGAAATTATGGAAATTATAGAAATTAAATTATAGAAATTCTTTTATTAAAATAATATTGGACGGACCAGATCAATTTTTTTGGGTGAAAAATGAAAATGAATTATTTTTTGTTTGTGTTAGTTAAATAGTTAATTATATCAAATTTAAAAAA
>JAXBDA010006073.1:0-21921 GCA_036023075.1 Gaultheria prostrata | reverse complement strand
ACGACAATATTTGGTTGGATGAATTAACGGAAGAAGATGTGTATAAAAAGAAATTTGATTTGCCGGAGGATGGACTCATTTCTCTAACACACAAATACTTAAGTTATGAAAGCATAGGCAATCTAAAGCACTCAACTTAGTAGTTTCCTCTTCTCGCCAAGTCACTTAGATTGCAGATGTTAAATTTAGATTTTTGATGTTTTCATTCTAAACTCAGCTGAATTAATGTCAAACGAAAAAATTCGTGAATTGGTGTTTCTTTACCTGTAGCCGTCCGAATGAAATTAAACCAGGCACATATGATTAAGGACATTGGGTTTTTGGTGCAAAGGAAGACAACGCAAAAAGATCTGTACAATCATTTTACGGCTCAGATATCTGAACTTCGAAATTGTGGATCATTTATCCAGATTAAAATTTTAAATTGATGTAATATGCAAGTTGATCTGTATTTCTGAAGTACTATATACTAACAGCTATAGTAACTTTGTCCAGATTTCAATAAGCAATTCCTATATCAGTGGTAAGTACGTTCAAAATCTAGTAAATATACCATATCTTTGTGGTAAGTACGCCCAGAATCTAATAAAAATACCATAGCTAAATATTTCATATATAAGTATGTCTAAATTCAAGGTGTCTAGGTCGCGCTTGAGGGCTTTCTCGATGAGTTTGGCGAGTTCGGTGTAGTGGGAGTCGAGGAGGGCGACGAGGATTGAGTTGGGGCTGATATGGGTTTGTCTTTGGGCGTCGTTGGTGGGTTTGTTTCCGATCTGAAGAGTTGAGAGGGTTGAGAGGAGGAGTCAAGCAATGGAGAGTGAGAGAGTTGCAGCTTCACCTTGCTGCAATGGTGGGGCGATACCCATGGTGGGGCGGCGTCTGTTGTTTCAAAAGAGAGGAGAGAGAGGCTTTGCTTGAGAGAACAATGAAATGTTTAGGGCTTTCAAAAAAATTTCAACAGGTTCATCCGGTTATAGGAGAGAGAGGGGTGGGAGTGATGAAAAGCTAGGATTGAATTAGGAGATCTAATGGTCAAAAAAAATTGGGGGCACCGGTGCCCCAATATCGCTTTGGGGCACCACACCCTGATCCGGAGGCATGGTACAATCATCTGCATTTTCATGTTTTCTTTTCACGGACTAAACACCTATCGAATGCACTTCCATGTGCATTTTCATATTTTCTTTTGATGGACCAATAACCTTTCCTTTAGAAAAACCACCCTAGACCTTTAGATTCAATATCTCATAAACACCTTAACTGTAATAAACATTTAATACCCCCTATCCATTTCCCGTCTAATACATAATGGAGACTCCTTGCTGGCACTAACATGGACGTTTATGGGACTCATTACCTCTCTCATTGCACATTTTGGAGGGAAATGAAGACTTTTTCCCCGCCAAAACCATTCCTCCCTCTCCCTCCCTCCTTCTATTTATAACATAACAGACTCTACTTCTACCCCTTTCTCCCTCACTTTACAAAGCCAACAAAACACCCCCCCTTCAAACAAAATGAGGTCAACTGCTAAGGTGTTTGGCTGATCCCTCTATTTATAACATAACAGACTCTACTTCTACCCCCTTCTCCCTCATTTTACAAACCCTACAAAAACACCCCCTTCAAACAAAATGAGATCAACTGCTGAGGTGTTTGGCTGATCAAGAATGTTTGATGTTTCTAACTTCATGGAGGACAACCCATGTGTGGTCCGCAATAATCGAAGGGAGAAGTGATCGCAGGGAGTTCCACACTTTTTGGACCCCCAGTGAATCCTGGCAAGAGGTTCGTAGCATGTCCCAATGCTCGCTGCAAGGATTTTGCATGGTTGGACCCATCGATGTGCGAAAGCTCTATGCAAATCATTCTTGAGCTGTTGAGGATTAGAAACAACATGGAAGAGGAGATCTTGAGGAAGAAAAAGAATGAAAAGTTGCTCTGGGTTGCTTTGGGAACCAGCCAGGTTCTATTTCTCATCTTGTTGTCCCAAATGGTAGTTTTATGTATGTTTTCTGATGGTGCTAAGAGTTATGGTATGATATGTTTTGTGTTGGTGTCTGGGTATTTATAGGTTTTTTTATGGGATGTGAAAGCTATGGTAGTGTGTTATGTAGTTGTTTAGGCTGTGGTATCCATACTAGAGGTATAACAGGCAACAGCCAATTCCATGGCTTACCACATTTGGCTCAATTTGGACAATTTTACCCGTGCAATTTCTGGCTTGCCTTCTCTGATTTTGGTAATTATTGGATTTCCCTTTGACTGTTTTGGTCATTTGGTGGTCTTTGTACACAATTGCGAAATTTCCCCTTTTGTTTTATATTTTTCGCTTGGGCCCCTACTACTTTATTGTGTTTTGTCATTGTCAAACCCCCAGGCTTTATTATTTTCCTCTTTAGTCCCCAATTGTATTTGTGTGTTGTCATTATCAAACTGCTTTATTTATATAGATGAGAAAATATCATTTCTAAACCTATTGAATTAAGTAAAAAAATACATAGCATGCATATCGTTAATTTTTACCAACGGGCAAACACTAACGGACATTAATTTCGTGCAAAGCACGAGGCTTCATACCTAGTTGTAATGAATGAATGATGGTGATGATGATTTTGTAATCCTAGTGTAATGTTATTACAGTTAATGGTTGAGAATATTTGTGTTAGCATGGCAGAAACCCACATCTATTTTGAAATTAGTCCTATAAGATTAATTATTGACTAGTAATTCCAAAACGTGTAAAAGAAAACAAAACGATCATCCGATGCCAATTCGAATTTTCCAATCAATGGATGGTTGAATGTCAATGCGAATGGCTCAACGGCAAAACATGGTAATAAACACAATAAGAATGCTCAAGGATTTCCAGTTCAAGCAATGCATCAAACCATGACCATTTTCATTTCCAAACACATGTGAATAACACAATGACCATTTCCCATTTAAAGCAATGCATGAAACCAATAAACAGAGTAAGCATTTCTAGCTCAACAAATTTCTTTCATTTTGCTCACAAGACGTGGTCCAAAATTTAACTTTTTATATTTATCGATGTTTGATTAAGCTGATTTTTTTTTTGCGTGTATTTTGCGGGCCCTACAAGATGAACGGTTCAAATTATTATAAAAAAATGCATATTGAGGCCCACCAATAGGTGATCTGGAAATATCTAAGTTTTGTACGTATTTGTGTGGGTTGTCTCAAACTCTCATGTATTTTGGTCTTGTTGACTTGATTCTATCACTTCACGTACCATTCATTTCAACAGATTATATTCAACATTTAGTGATAGAGACTAACATCAAATATATTTTTTTGGTTAGGAAATAAATTATCTGTATTCTAAAATGGAGTTCTTCAAAATATTTGAAGAGCTGATATCACTTTTAAGGATTACTGAACAAAATACTCCGATGATAATGAATGGCAATGTTGACTAAGAAAATGTTAAAGGTCCAGTAGCGAAGATTGAATTACCCAAAGATATAGAAAATGTGATAGAGAGGAGCTTTCCAAGTAAAGCTACATGATCTCAAACAGGAGTTATTGATGAAACAAATCTAAGTGGTTGAGTTCAAGGCAAAATGAACTTAGTCACATTCACATATACTACTCATCCCCGATAAGCTCTCTGGGGGCGCTCACCAGCACCCCCAGGTCCCTCATCCCACATCCAATACCAAAAATGATGAACAAGGAGCATCACCACAACCAAACACCTCCAAGCAAAATGAAAGGACATGGTACGCTAACTCAAATGCATCTTCAAAAAGTATCAGAATCCTTTATGGAATATCTACATGGATCAGACGGAGGTATGACTCATAACTCCAAATTGACCATTTATACTGGTAATAAAATGGTATATTAAAGTTTAATACTAGTTTCTCATTTGATAAAATGGAAATATCATAAAATCAATGGGTTGATTTTATTGGATTCTCATTTAATTAAATGAGAAATCAGGTAAATTGGATCACCGTAACATCAAAAAAGAAGAACCAAAAACAACAATTGCATATCTGTGTTGAACTTTTGAGCAATTCTATGCATTTTTTTTTTCTTTTGAACAATCGCTTTACTTCATTCATGTATTTTGATTCATCCACTAGTAACAATTGCTTTCACAATGTAAGAGCATTCTCAATAGCTTAACCAAAATGGATAATCAAAAGTTGTAAAATCATCTTTTGGTTATTCATTTAAAGGTTGCTAAAGTTAACAATCTCAAATTCCACATTGACGTTTTTTGTTCATAACGAAAAAATAATATACCAAAGTTCTTAATCTCGTACCGGTGAGCGTACCGTTTTCTTTACTGGACGGTACACATCGATACTGGGATGTATCTCGGTCCTGTTCCGGTTTTAACGCAACAAATATTTTATATGTATTTAATATATATACATATGATAAGACAAACATTATATCTAATGAAATATTTTTCTAAAACTGTATGATAAGATAAGCTAAGCGCTTTGCTTTTTACTTCAATTAGGAAGTGAGAGAGTATTAGATTAAAAAAAAAGTGAAAATTATAGAAAAGTAGGTATTTTTATTTGAAAATTAAATTTTATCAAATCTAGATTTTATCTCATAAAATCATTTGAAAAACACCCTAAGGCTTTGTTTGATAGCCCGGAAAATGAAGGAAAATAAAAGGAAGGAAAAAAGAAAGAAAGAATGAGGAAAGTTAAGAGAAAATTTTTTAGTTAAAACAATTAAGTTAGTTACTTTTCTCTTCTTCTTCTCAAACCAATTAAAGGAAGAGAAAAGTTTTTTATTTTCTTTTTCTTTCTTTTCCTTTCCAAGGTACCAAACAGAGTGTAAGCATTGGAGATGCTTAAGGCCCCGTTTGGATGGGGGATATCTCCCCTTATAACTTTTCACCCCCTCTTACCTTAAGAGGAGGGACCCACTCTTATCCACCGTTTGGCAAACGAAATGTGCTCCGGGATAACTTTCGACCCCTTCAAATCTAATCCCTCTGTGAGAGACTTCTCCTGGATAATTTTTGGGCTCCCCTACCCCTCCCCAAAAGTTATCAAGCTTTAGAGGGGAGGAATTTTAACGATTTTAGCCCTCCTTATCCCCTTACCACCCCGCAGCTGGCCATCTCGTCTTCTACAACAAAGTCCTTCCATGGCACCGATAATTTTAGTTTATCACCAGAGGAGTTCCACGGCGTCGTCTTGTACAACAGAGTCCTTGCACAGCTCACCCCCCTCGTGCACAGAGTCCCTCCATGGCAGCGTCGCCTGGTCTGACTCACATAAAATCTAGAGAGAGAGTCGAAATAATAACAGAGCAAGAGTCCGCTGTTTTTTGAAACATCGGACGGCATGCCGATTGGCCAGAGGTTCATCCAAAGTCTAATGGGTTGATTCTTTTATGCCCCAATATGGCCCAGTAAAGAAAAGGCCTGAATCTCTTATAAAACAAATCAATTTAATGATCCAAATTAAAGACTTATTATTGGTACACAACAAACTAAAATGTACTTAAAAAAATAATTTTTTTAAGTAGTTATTATATCATAGCTTAAAATTTCAAGTGTGACCTTTTGTTCATAAATAATCACGGTTTTACAAAAAAAAAAGTGAGATTAAAACTTCCAAAACAATCACGTCTTTTAACTAAAAATTAAGTGCGATGGATATGGTTTTTTGTAATAGTGAAATATACACAATAAAAAAAACAAATCAAATATATGGTAATGGATAAATGAAAAACAATGTTGGTTACTAACAGTTCAAAAAATTAAATTGGATAACCAACCATTCAAATGTAATTAATTTTAATTTTTTTTTTTAAATTCAATCAAATAAATTGTTATAGCTTCAAATTATCCAAAATTAATTAAATAGATTAGGTCTTGCAATTATATAATTAATAAAATGCATAATCAAGTTTGGGACAACACAATGGCAAAGTAGTCATTTGACAGTTTTTCCATCATTCTCCCCCTCTTATTTATAAAACATTCAAACCAAGTCAAAAGTTATCTCATGTTTAATCCATTGTCCAAACTATATACTCTTATCTTATCCCTCCAAACCATCTACTCTTATCTCCATAAATATCACATCAATATGGGACAACCCTTCAAAAATAATATCACTCTTATCTTATCCCTCCGTAAATTATCACTCGGAAATAATACTCCATCCAATCGGACCTACGAGTGTAAAAATATCCCAATTCGTTTCAAACGCGCGCCCGACTGCCCTCACTCTCTCGCGGCTGTATCACCTCTCGCAGCTGATTCTTCGCTCGCTCTCCCAGGTGACTATCCTTCTCTCTCTCTCTCTCTCTCTCTCTCTCTCTCTCTCTCTCTCTCTCTCTCTCTTACAGATCTATGTTCGAAGTTTCCAGCAGCCCGGTGAGGTTGGGGTTGGGCTACGGCTGGTTAAAGGTGGGTTTGATTTAGAGTTTATTGTTCTGATTTTGGGTGAAGGTTGACTGATTTCGTATTTTTGATTCTCTTGCGAAGAGAACTTTCCCCTCACGCTCTAATCGCCTATCGCCAGTCCCTTGCTTCTTCTTCTTCTTCTTCTTCTTCTTCTTCTCTCTCTCTCATGCTTCTCTCTCGATTTCTCTCTTTTTATATTTTTTCCCCAGCGGAACTGGGTTTTGCTGGGCAGGCCGGGATGGGTATCTAGTTAGGGCAGTCGATTAAGGAAGGGAACGGTTTGTGGTGAAGGTGGGTTTGGGTTAGGGTACAAAACGCATGGTTTTGCGTTGGGAAATGATAAAAACCCTTATTTGGTTGATGGAATTGCTTGTATAAATTCTGTGTCTGTGAATAATAGTTTCTCGAAATCCAACTCCATGCTAACAATTTCACTGGTCCCTATCGAGGCACTTGACCGAAAATCTAATTGTAGTTAATATCATTTGGCTTTTGAATCAAGATGAGGTAAACCCTATGCATTTGGGGTTTGGACAAAGAAATCGTAGCCTAATCTTACCCATAGTTCAGTACAAGTTTGATGAATGTCTCATATGATGTGACGGTGGTTTTGATTAATACAAATAGTTTGCTTGTTACGCGTTGGTTAATCTTACAGAGAGTTTTTTTTGCTCCCGAAGCCTGGCACTCGCCCAACCACTGGGGGTGTGTGATTTTTTTTGTTTGCTTGTTATGTTTTTGATTTGGTAAACCAAGCCCTTACTCTTATTTGTTTTTCTTTGTACACGGACAATAATTGATGTATGTTTGATACGATAAGGATTGTTTGGACATGAAAAATCTTGGGTGTGTTTTTTTTTTTCCTAAGGAATGTTGGGTATGTTTATCAGGATATAAATATTCCGTGGCTGAAAAGTCGCCCGACGCCAAGAGTCTCCAAGGTTTCGACGAAGATAAAGATGGCCGGCGTGGCTATGGCGGCCGAGACAGTGGCGGCAGCCGCACAGGTATTCTTGAATCTAAAGCTTCATGCAGTTAAAATAAACGAGCTTACAGTCTACACTCTAAGGGCCCTGCATAGAGGCGGACGCAAAATTTGTGCCCACCAAGAACCCAAACCACATTTATTTCAATGTTGCTGATAAAATAAAATTATAATTCTTTAAGTATGTATTGGCTACTTGCGAGGTCTAAGGAAGAACTGAGGTTGAGTGCATGTGTAGAGCTACCATGCAATTTTATATACATAACCTAAAAATGATTGATAACTTTAACTTATTGGGAATTTTCTCACACATGCATATGAATTTTAAGAATGTTTTCACTCAAAAGACTTGCTAGGGCTAATCGCAGTAATTATGTTAAATTAACCTGAAAAACTAGTATAGCATGTGAGAATACATGGAGTCGTGACTAGGGCACGACGACACCCCCTTGTGTTTGCCCCCGGGTAGTAAAAACTACGAGAAATTGACTACATTAATAAGAGGTTGAATGTGGGTCAACATATTTGCTTATTTTACGTGGTCTCATGATTCATGGTACTCTAGTTGTGTATGAATTTATTGAGATTGACAATGATGTGCTTGTACAACTTCTTCATTATGTTAGACATGTTAAAATTTTAGTGTCTAAATCCCAACAGGTATTTCCCGCAACACTTGACAAAGTTGTGAGAGCGACGGTAGCAAGGCCCAAAAAGTCGAGAACCACAAAAGAGAAAGACGAAGAGGAGGAAATACTAGTGATTGAAGGGATAGAGCTGGGCGGATTGGGGAGAGGATGCTTTGTAAAATTTGACGTCTTGATTAACGCTGAAGACGAGACAGTGATTGGGCCAGGAAACAGCGAGTTTGCTGGAAGCTTTGTGAAAGTGCCGCGTAAGCATAACCACGGTGATGAAAATAAGAGCAAGACTTGTTTGAGGCTCGGTATAACTGAGTTGCTACAGGATTTGGGAGCTGACGATGACGATGAGATTGTGGTTACTTTCGTCCCCAGAGGTGGGGCCGATAACGTTACCGTTGGTGGTGCCATGATCGAGTTTGGTTCTTGATTAATCAACCAGCGGTACTCGTTACTTTCGCTTGTGATCGGTTAGAGCAGTGGGTATACCACTTTAACTAAACGCAGAAGCGAATAAATTACCCCCAATCGACAAGGGAATAAACAAGATACCGGATTCGTAACCCGAAATCAGACTCAAGTGTGTTTAATGGTTAACCTTGGAAGTTATGGACCATTGATTTGCATGCATTGTGGTGGATTGGTTTGCCCATGATCGAGTTTGATTCTCTTTCCTTTTCTTTTTTCCAGTGTTAAAAGTGTAACAATAAGAAGTGTAATAAAAGAGAGGATTTCATTTGATTCGTGGCTTTATTTTTCCAGATTCGGGCCTTAAAAGTCTGGACTTTCTAGCTGCTGCATTTAAGGACATTTTGGGAGCCCAAAAAGATTACGGGTTTGTACGGCCCAAACCCAAGAAAGTCCAGCTGCTGCATTTTAGGGCATTTTGGGAGCCCAAAAAGATTGAGGAGAGAGAGAAATTGTGCCCATGTGGGGCGAGTAGGGAAAGAGAGAGAGACGAAATAATTCAGGTGTCCAAGCTGGCTTCCGTGCACATTCTTTTCATGTTTTAAACTTCTTACTTATGAGTATCTAAACCCATTTTCGGAACACTTTGAAGGTATTTGGATCCTACTCTAATTATTCTCCAAAATTATGTAAAACTCTTATGAACAACCCCATTTTTCCCACAAAGTTGGCCTCCATAACAAATAAACAAAGGAGCAAAAGAGGCCAACACTTAAACAAAAGCAAGTTTTGATTCGACAAAGTTTGCCTCTCTAACAAATAAACAAGGAGCTCAAGAGGCCAACACTTATCGAAACCAAGTTTTGATTATTCATGCGGTTTAGGTTGGTCCTTTCTTGATTTATAGCTCTAAATGTTACTTGAGTTTCATGTAAATTTTGCAGATACATATGGCTTCCCTAATTTGAAATGCCAAACAATTATTTTGGCCTAAATAATCCAAGACCATTTTGATAAACCCAACCAAGGATCACGGGATCGGTTGTCCAGTTTCATTCCCCAAACCTTACATCGAACATGGCCCCATAAATGGACAAATACCTTTGTCCAGTTCAGCCGTTAATTCTGTTGGCATCAAACACCAAGAACAAGTGGGCCCACCCGCCCCCAGTCAGGAATTCAAACTTGCTTAATTGGAGTTGGGTTTCTAATTAATCTCTCCCCTACAATTTTCATAATACATTTCTGTAAGTCTTTTTCTTTATAAAAATACTTACAAAATGTATTCTACACATATCTCTCAAACACTACTGCTGTAGCAAAATACATTTTGCACATAACTCCCAAAATCTCTAAAATTTCATAATACATTCTAACTATAATTCAAAAAGAAAAAAAAGTAAAAAGTAAAATGCAAAATATAAAAAGTAAAAACACGAGGCTCCTAAACACTCAAAAACATGATTGACTGGCAGACGGATGTAACTCTCATCATATTTGCAGATATCCCACTTGATTGACAGAAAACAACGATGTTATATCCAAGATTGTACTAGGGGTGAAAAAAAAACTGGCAGCCTGGTAGGACCCAAACCCATCGAAAATGGTTTTTGGTCAGCCCAGACTGGAAAAAAGACCGAAAAAATCGAACCGAAAAAACCAAAATAAACTCGGTTTGGTTTCGGGTAATGAAATTATAGTTGCACCGAACCGAACCAAACTGAATAAGGACTGAACCAAAAGACCGTACCGACTTAGGACCGAACCAACCTAAAACCGAACCAAACCAATTACGTAAACCTTAACCTCGGGATTTTTAATCTTGACCGTTCATACTCTATAGGGATTTGATTTACATTGTCCATCTATACAATATATAAGCCAAACCCTAACCCTAACTTTACTCTCGTCCACTTCCTGGCTTCCATATCCAGTAGCAGTCGTCTCTTCTATTCTCCCTCTCTTCTCCTCCCACGACAATGACGACATCTCTATCTCTCTTTCTCTAACACAAACATAAATCTCATCTCCCCCCACCTCCAAATACACCCCAGTCCACCCGTTTACCACCGTCCTGGTTCTGCAGGCCACCGTTTGACGAATCAACGTCTCCCTTCACAACAGGCCACCGTTCGACATCACTAGGGTCTCTCTCTCTCTCTCTCTCGTATTTGTCAGCTTGTATTTGTTGGTGGCAAACCCCTAGGGTGTGATTGTATTATCAATTTGTTGGGTGATTTAACAAAGGGAAGGAAAATGAGTCAGCTTGTATTATCAATTTTTTAAAAAAGGGGTGTGTTTGTATTATCAATTTGTTGTATTTGTATTAGTCAGCTTGTATTTCTAGAAAATTAGTCAGCTTGCACTTGTTTTCTAAAAAATTAGTTAGCTTGTATTTGTTGCTGGCAAACCCTTAAGGAGTTTAACAATTTATTGTATTTGTACACAGCTTTGCTGATTTAAGAAGTTTAACAATCTGTGCGTTGATCTTTTTGTAGACTGAAGAATTCGATTTCGGTTATATTTCTCTGTGCTGAATTGAAATGTCTGCCCTCAAGGTATTCATTGTATTTCCTCTATGATAATTTTTTAGATTAACACTATGTAATTAAAATATATATATATATATATATATATATATATATATATATATGTAACGTGGAATTTGACTTTCCTTTTTTTTAGATTGATGGTGAAAAATGATGATCTGGATATGGATGAAGCAGCTGAGTTTGATTTACCTGAAAATGTTGATCTTGATTTGGAAAATGATGATCAAGTGCCTTAAAATACAAAAAATGGGACTAGAAAAGATGGTGATGGTCTAGTAGCTAATAACAGGGCTCCTTGCTGGAAACAGTTTCATGTTATTACACCAACGGGTCATCCAAAACCTAGGACTGCTTGCAATTGGTGTGAGGTGTCGTATGCATGTCATTCGAAGAACAATGGTACAAAACCAATGAGTCATCATTTAGCAAATTTGTGTACCAAATATTCCAAAAGCAAGAGATTTACGGGTTCTAGGCAAAACTCCTTAGTTTTGAAAAACTAGAACAAGACAACGGTGAAACAAGTGCAAAGCTTGTAAATGTCACCTTTAGTGTTTAGGTATGTAAGATGGCCCTAGTAGAGATGATAATAATTGATGAGTTGCCATTTGCATTTGTTAAGGTTGAAGGATTCAAAAAATTTATGCATGTCGTTCAACCTTAGTGGGTCAAGATTCCGAGTAGGATTACGGTTGCCAATGTCACGCCCTCAAATTGATAAACATAATTATGAGACATATCCACGTGGAAATACCCAAAAAGTCAACAAGTCTTCTTTTAAGAGTCAAATATAGCCCAAAGTCCAAGTCAAAGTCGTACTTACACGTGCCCAAACCAAAGTCTTAAACATACTTAAAGAAAATATAGAAGAGTTGTCACAAATTTCGAAAATGTCAAAAGATATAATTTTTATATGAAGTTACAAAATCATCTTCATCAAAATGAGGTTTCAAGATGATGCTCTAACTTCTCCATGTAAGCTTTCAAAAGATATGCATGCACGCATCCCAAGCAATCACGTCATGCTCCATGTTGAGTACCTGAAAATGATTGGGGTGAGCTCACTAGCCCAGTAGGAAAAATCTCTACTCATACTATATTCATGTGGAATGAACAACGCACCAATGAATGAATACGAACGGATTAAATGATGAGAAGGAACTCGAACTCACACAAAACCCCCGAGGTGTTCAAGAGTGGAGGACTATAACTAAAAAGATCATCTAGGGCTTACAAAACATCACATGTATCCACGGTGTCCACTTATTTACCATTCACGTGTCCAAGTGTCATCGTGTCTCACGAGTGTCCGTATTCGTTCATTAACGTACAATAGATCACCAATTCTCAACAATTTAACCATTCAAAACTTAAAGAAGTCACAAATATCTTCCGAGTCTTGTGGGCCTCGTGGAACCCATGTCCGAGTCTTGTGGGCCTCGTGGAACCCTTGTCCGAGTCTTACGGGCCTCGTGGAACCCTTCCTAGCGACGCACCGAATGGTGCTCCTAGTACAACAACATATAACACATTCACATTTCTAATTAAGAACATTAGGACACAGCCCATTCATTTAACCGTGAACAAACTCCACGTTTTATTCCACTCGTCACCATTTTCGCCAAACGTGTCAAACCGACTCAATAACAAGTGTATCCAATCGTATCGCGTTGTGTCCAATCAATTCTCATGTCACGATCTCATTTTAATGCTTACGAGATGGATTTGAGGGCTATCTAAGTGCTAAGGGTCGATTCCAAGGTGATATGAGTGATCGGGGACCAAACGGGCATCAATGGGTAGACCGAAACAAATTCAGGATTTCACGTGGTTGCTGGAATTTCTGCCCGGGTGCCCCCATTTCCGCCCGGGCAGTCGGGACAGTAGCACAGTGTCTCCGAAAATCAGATTTTTGCCCCTTTGGGCATGGAATTTCAACCCAAGCTCTTGGAACATGAAAATTGACATCAAGGGACATCCAAACAAGCTATAAACTCATAGAGGGAGTGAAAATCCACTACATTTAACAAGAATCAACAAGGGAAATCATAAATCATAAACCCAAATTCAAAAATTAAGTGGGTTTTCTCAAAATCAAGGAAGAACAAACAAGATACAAGTATATGTGCACAAATTCAACCAAATGAAGATAGGAGGAGGAGAAATCTTCCCTACCTCAAGGAGTTATGCTTCAAATCAAGCAAACAAGTAAACCCTAGCTTCATCAATCAACTTCAATCGAAAATCAAGCTCCCGGAGCGATTCCAAAGCAACCCGGGTTCCAAAATGCGTGTAGGAGAAGGATCTTTGGTTGAATCTTGGAGGAATTTGGGTTTGGGGTTGAGATTGAGGAGAGAGTTGAAGAATTTTTTGAGGGAGATGGAGGGAGTGTAGCCGGCCAATATAGGGGAGAGAGAGAGAGAGAAAATGTGTGTTTTGAAATTTTTAGACACACACACATGCATATACACCTCACTCATTGCACTTGCACCCCTCAAGTTTCAAATGTGTTTTAAAGACACCCTTGTGCATTTATCTAACTCCACAATGACCCTTCTTTAATCAATTTTCATTTCCTCACATTTCCCCAATATTATTCCGGAAAAATTATACGAAAATACGGGTCCTTACAGCCAAGCATTGTATACTCATATACCATGAGGAGAGAAAATCTTTGAAGAAAAAACTGAAAGAATCAAAGGTTGTGTCTCACTACAGACACTTGGACTTCTGTCCAAAACTTGAATTACATATGTCTTACCACTCATTTCATTTATGAGAATTGGAAATACCAAAAGAGAATTCTCAATTTTTGTGTTGTTCCTAATCATAAGGGTGACACTCTTAGTAGAATAATTAAGACCAAGTTGTTGGATTGGGGGATTGATAAGTTTTTAACCGTGACGGTTGATAATGCGTCTTCTAATAATCTTTTGATTGCTTACTTAAAGAGGAAGACCAAAGATAGGAAGACAACTGTTTTAAATCACGACTTCTTGCATGTGAGATGTTCCGCACATATCTTGAATCTAATTGTGTGTGATGGATTAGAAGAGATTGAGTCCTCTATTCCGAGGGTGTGAAATGTTGTGAGGTATGTGAGGTCTTCCCCAAAAGGGATGGAGGAGTTTTTGGTCATGTGTTCAGAAAGAGGAGATTACATGTACACTTTAAACCTTGTTTGGATGTGCCTACTCGGTGGAACTATACGTATTTCATGTTGGATAGGGCTCTTATTTATCAAAAGGCTTTTGATTGATTATGTGATGACATGGCCTTCCAATTAAATGTAATTGAGGAGGAGCGAGATGATGAATTCGATGATTTTAAGTTTTGTGACTTTGAGGTTCATAGTGGGATGATTGAAGAGAGAGATAGAAAGAGAGGGAGAGGGAGGGGGAAAGGGAGGGGGAAAAGAAATGTTGGGCCTCCAACTCCAACGGATTGGGATAAGGTTAGGTTGTGCGTGTCATTTCTTAAAGTGTTTTACGTTGCAATATTAAAATTTTCGGGTTCTTTCTATGACTTTTTTATTTATTTATGAAATGGTGTTGATTCAACAAGCTACTACCAAGTTGTGTGAAACCAATGACAGTGTTTTGTATCCTTTGGCCCGTGGTATGAATGCAAAGTTTGATAAGTATTTGAGAAATTTTGAAAAGACTAACTCAATGATGTTTTATGCAGTTGTTCTTGACCTTAAATGCAAAGTTTTGTTCTTGGAATATTGCTTTCTAAATACTTTGGGCTTTGATAAGAAGTTGGTAAGTGAGATGACGGATAAGATAAAACACGGGATTATCGAATTGTTTGATTGGTATGTGAAGAACAATGCAAGTGTGAATGTGTGTAGTCGAGAGGAGGTTGGAGGAGAATCAAATAAAGTGGTTTTAGATGGAGAGGATGATCATAAATCTTTGAAATCTCTTTTTAAAATGTACCAACAAAATGAAACAAACATGACAAGCAAATCAGAGTTGGAAAAGTGTCTATTGGAGGCTAGTGAAGATGATAATGATAGGTTGGATTTATTGAAGTGGTGGAAAGACAATTCGTCTAAGTATCCAATTCTGTCCCAAGTAGCACGAGATGTGCTCACTATCACGTGTCCACGGTTGCCTCTGAATCTGCTTTTAGCACGAGTGGGCGTGTGATTGATCAATATCGAAGTTCTCTCGCTCCCAATACCGTGGAGGCTCTTATTTGCACTCAACAATGGATAAAGAAACCAACTAAAATCAATTTTACAGATCAACTAGATGAGTTGGAGCAATTGGATTCAGGTAATACTTGTTACTTGTGTTTTTGTTTTCTTTATTTTATGGTACTTAATTACTTCTTTGTTGGATAAGTTACTTGTTTTTTTTTGTGTTTGTATTTTTTTTAGTTCTGGAGTCAGGTGGTAAGGCTAAGGCCTAAGGGTTGCTAACTGTTGCTGGATTGACTGAGGACTGTTCGACATTTGGTAAACACTTTCACATTTGGCAGTTTCAGTTTCATTCCTCTATTAAAATCATGTGCTTTATCTCTGCTCTTGTAAGATGAGTGCTCTTTGTTCTTTATCTGAAAAATGCAAAATTCGACAATTCTATGCTATGGTATGTATAAGTTTTGTCTACTAATTGCTACTATTCTGGATTCTGGAATACATAATGAGATAGGGAGAATGCTGACTCCAATTATTTAGGAAGTGTTTTACTCATAATTAGAGGCACAAATTTTAGTTTATGACTGTTGCTTATTGTTTTTTCACCCTATGGGTTGCGGACTATTTTTTCACCCTAAGGGTTCTTGCTGCTTCGTATCCGATACCAATACAATGTTTGTGTAGTAATCTGCTTTCAAATTATGTGTTAGAGCAGATTGAATTAATCTAAACCATTTTTGATGCTCTTTTGCTTCTGCAGTGGAGTTTTTATACTTGAAGGTGTACTAAGCAAAGGAGCTGAAGGAAGCGGTAGCGAAGCTCAGATGGTAATGCAAGTGTGCGGAGAGCGTAGTAGCCCCCTCGGGCATGCTCCTTGTACAACCAGGCGAAGAGCTAGTGAAGGCCGGATTGGAATATCGTATGTAGTGTAGAATCAGATTTGAAGCTCTTTACTAGGATTGGAACAGGCGAGGAATGAGTGACCATAAGCTCCGCTTAAGCGCTCGACATGCAGTTAGCTTAAAACATGTTCATCGTGTGGCCGAGCGCAGCGCACCTGTGTGAAGCAGCCTAGCATCACCTTAGATAGGAGCCAACAGTGACTGTAGTTTTTGTTCCAAACTTGCTCCTTACAGACTATTATGCTTTTGTGTCTTGAAATGTTTTCTGTTTTGTATTCTGTTTCCCTTCTTTGCCTCATTACTTTAATTCTGTCGGAGTATGTGAATGATGTAGCAGTTCAATTAGTGGAGGTTTGAAACTATTTTTCCTAGTATGTTGTACCTGTACGTAATGAGAAAAGCTAAGTAGAAGTTGACAAATGTTCAATATAATGGTTAGTGCTAGAACGGTGAAATCATATAAGCTTGCAGTTATTCAATTGTAGGGGCCATTGATTCAACAAAAACAGTCTTTGATGGTTTGTTAATGGTTCCATAGAATCTAATCATCTATACTCATGGTGTAAATTTGTCACTGTTTCTGAGTCTAAATTTGTGTTATTTCAGAATTGGTGGACTGCTTGTACGGTTGGTTGCAATTAGTGGAAAATGCTTCACTGCTTGCATTTTGATTTTCTGTTCTTAATGTTCTTAATTTATTATCTTGTTGGCATGTAATATCATATTATGTATGGGATTTGTGAGGTGAACTTTGAAGGGATTTGTGGCCCATATGAGGCAGTAGCTAGTGACTGGATGTGTAATGATGAATCTGAATTCTGGATGTGTGATGAATCTGGATTCTGGATGTAATTAATTTTTTTGTGACTGGATGTTCTTAATTTTCTTGTTTTTGTGACAGCTGGATGTGATGAATATTTTCCTGATGGATGAACAAAAATGGCAGTGGCAGATATTGATATGGCCCAAAGGAAAATATTTTAATAAGCCCAAGTGGATTTGGCCCGAAATATTTTCATAGGTTCGGCCCAAAAGAAATTTTTTTAATAGGCCCAAGTGGCCCAGATCGAAAAAACCGATATTCCCAAAATTCCAGACCGAACCGAGACACCCCGAACCGAGATCGGTTTAGATAAGTCTTACCCCGAACCAAATCGATCCAAGTGAGAATCACCCCAAACTAACTGAAACCGAACCGATTTCAGGCCTAGATTGTTCATATGTCATAATATGTCCCGTTCAAAATTTCACATATTAAAATGGAAGATTCTATTACCGCAATATTTTACTAGCAAGAGTCTATATACCATTTAGAACATTCGACATTTCGATTCAACCACTACTCATTTATGTGGGATCGCACAAACTATATTTATAATTCAAGCCGTTCAACTTCAGACAAATAGATCATTCTTTTTAAAAAATCAAATGAATCAAATATCAACCTATGTCTGACTCAAATTCATTAACTATTGTAAAAGTCATAACGACATGTTTTTATCAAAACAAATATAAAATTTCATATATTACCAATATCTGATTTCCATGAATATGATAGCCGAATATCAAACCCATCTTTAGTTGCAGCTTCAACAAATTCGGTGTCAAACGGATTTATATTGCGCGGTTTCGCATTATCTAGTTGAAGGAAGATAGCATTCGTCACACTAGAACGTGGCCATTTAGACCGAATTGCCCTCGTCTCCATTGTTCCGGCTGCAAGATTTTTGCTATTCTGTTTTGCAGGCTCCTTGAAGGTGAAAGGGAAAATTCCTATCTTGCCCGAAAAAGTTCCATTTTTTTCCGCATCAAACCTTGGTCGCGCAACTGCCGCCAAAAACATGACTTTTGTAATGAATCTTTTGCTTTTGCAAGTCCGCAATGGTTCCTCTTCTTCGGGAAGCAAATAATACCTCTCGGATTCCCTGGACAAGTAGAACCACTTCTCGTCAATGTGGACATAGTCATACATACTCTTGAACATTAATTGGTGGGCTTTCAAAGCTGTTAGGCTCAAACATTGAAAGACAAAAGTGGAGTCTGGCTCTTTTAGCTTCTTCCGTCAGGTGTGGCTTTAATGCATTCGAATGCGGTCTTATTGCACCTTCTTTGATTCGCCAATGAATTGCTGATTTTGGAACATTCTAGGCCTTCGATAACGAACGGACGTTAGTTCGGCAACGGAGATCAATTTCAGGAATTTTGGTTAAGTCAATTTGAACTCTCTTTCGACCAACTCTTCTTCGTAATCTGCTGGATACATCCACCATCAATCCACGAGTACCACAAGGCTGCCCTCTTTTCCAAATCCTATAAACTGTTTTGATGGAGATAGAAAATAATGAAGCAACCTCCTTGAAACAACCCCTTTTCAATTTTCTGCCAACACTTTTTGCAAGCAAAGCCTCATAAATTTCTACACGTTGGTGATTGGTCAAATTTCTTTTTGTTCTAGGAGTAGAATACATAGAAGGGAATTTCAGCAGCATCCATTGGTAAAAAGAAGACAGAGTAAGAGTTTGAAAAAAAGATGGAATAGAAACATAGAGCAGTGGTTTTTTGATTTTTTTAGTTTTTTGGGTCTTTAGTTTTAGTTTAAAACTAAAACTTGTTCTACTAATAGTTTTTTTGCATTTTGATTTTTTGCGTTGTGTTACCAAATTACCAATCTGCCCTTGTACCCTAACAATTCCTAAATGATTGCTTTTTTTAAAGTAACGGGACACACGAACGTGAATGGGTACAGAACTTCCAATTTTTTTTTTGCTAATCTCATCTTTCCACAGGTTTGTCTTCTAATAATTTTTTCAGATGATAAAAAAATGAAAACAAGTTTATGTGTTCCGTTATAAATTTTTTTTGACAAACGTATAAAGGGAGGGCAAATTAGTAATTTTACATTAGTAGAACATCTTTTGGCTGATGATACCAATTGTTTTTTTTTAAAAGGTTAGTGGAATGAGTTAGCTTTTTTTGGGTAGTTTTTTGTTAGCGGAATGGAGTAGTTTTTGGGTTAAAACAAAATTGGTTTTTTTAGGTAGTTTTTTGTTAGCGGAATAAAGTAGTTTTTTGGGTTAGAACAAAACTGATTTTTTCTTAGTGGAATACCCCCGTAGAGTTTGAAATTGTTTTGAGTTCTCAGATAAAGTACACTTTTTGAATTGAATGAAAAGTTGAAATTTTGTTTTGGTGGGAAATCATCACCCGCCAAGTTTTTCTATTGGCGGGTGATTTTAGCAAATGAGAAAATCAGGCGCTAAAATTGGAATTTTTTTTGCTAAAATGGGAATCTCATAAAATCAAAAATGTGATTTTAACAAATGAGGAAATCGGGCGCTAAAATCAACCTAGAATGGGAATTTCATAAAATCAAAAGGGTGATTTTAGATTCTAGGTTGATTTTATCGCCTGGTTTCCTCATTTGCTAAAATCACCCATTTAATTTTATGATATATTCATTTTAGCAAATGAGAAACCAGGCCTAAGTGGAGTGTTTGAAAAATACTCTCTCCGTCCCAAATTGCTGGTCCTTCTTTCCATTTTGGGATGTCCCAAAATATTTGTCCCATTTCTAAAAACCATCAAAACATGGTCACTTTCCAGTTTTACCCTTAAAATTTACTTTTCCACCTCAATTGGCTTGTCCATTATCTTTTATTTTATAACGATTTTTATGATTTTGAAAACTTTCTATAATAAAAATAATTGATATTTATTAAACAAGATCTATATTGCATATGTTTTGAATTTCATACAAACAATTAGCCCCATAAAATTGGACACAGTAATATTGACTGGACTTTGGGGCAAAATGGAAAAGATGATACAAAGTTTTCACATCCCTTAAAAATTCACTTCCCAAAAGAGGCAAGCAAATTGAGACGAAGGGAGTACGTAAATGAAAGTAATCTTATCTGCACAACATATTGACTTGACAGTGTCTCATTGATTGTGGCATAATTATTCAACCAGAATGCTGTGCTTTATGATTTGACAGTGTCTCTAAGGGGTGTTTGGAAGCTCCTTTTCTATTTCTCATTTTTATACTCCGTATTTTTTAGTTTTGGATGTTTGAGAGACTTGGAACAAAATGACTTTTAAGAAAATGGATTTTCCATTTTAGACTTTAGAGAGGAGAAGTGAAAAAGAGGTGTGGAGGAGCTCTTTGACTTCCCATTTTCTACTTTTTCTATTTCATTAACAAAAGACCCATAAAATATATTATGTACATATCTCCCAAATATTATTCCTGTTGTAAAATGAATTCTCCACATTCCTCTCAAACACTCATACTAACTTCAAAATACATTCTGACCATAATTTAAAAAGTTAAAAAAATAAAAATGAAAAACTAAAAATGAAACTCTCAAATACCCCTTTAAACACCTACCAATATGTGGTAGGAAGTTTTTGCACGTAACTTCTAGACATCATAGTATAAATTAATTTGTACTTTCTAAATTAATAGGCTAGGATCTGAAAAAGTCAATTTTACTAAACACGTGAAAGCACTACAAATGTGAATTGGAGCAAGAAAACAGGACAACATATCTACATCTCATATTAATCATCATTTTGGCCATGACTTTGTATTCTGCAATCACTGTCAATGCTATTTACTGGTCCTCACTTTGATGGCCTCGTTGAATGCATTACGTCCACACAAGTGTATATCATCGTATATTTTTTATATGGGTCTTGCTAATGTGTGCCTAATAGACATACGTTAAGCACACAAACAAACAAATAAAATACATAGTCCAATACATATTTTACACTTTTCATATATTTTAATATACTTTTTCAACTTTAACGTGTACTTATTGGACACACGTTAGCATTTTCCTTTTTTATATATTTGTGTCGAAACAACTATCCATACTTCTGAAAACAAGTTTTGAAAAGTAAAAATGAGAGTTCAAGTTCAAAATTTATACTATTGGTATTTACGTACGTGTTCTCCTCCGATTTAATTCTACTAATTATTTATAGAATTTTTGGAATTAATCATTCCTCACGATACAAATAAAAAAAACTATAAAATTCTAGACCAGAGGTGAAAAAAAGTTACCAATAGGGCGAACAAAAAGACAGTACTACTGTAATACTGACATTTTCTAATTTTACCATTCTGAAAGCGATTTTTTCCTCCTTACTTTTGGTCATAATTTTTTATACTTTATAGATTCGCTCGTCAAAACGAATGATTAATCCAAAACTTTTATTGCAAATCTCACGAAAATTTTGAGAATGACTAAAAGGTGAGTTTTCATTACGATATGTTTGGTATTGTTGGACTACAAATTGTCAAATCAGTTGATGAATGAGGAGAATGACTTATTAAATTGACAACTTTGAATCTAAAAATACCAAAAATATCGAAATGTCATAGTGAAAACTCAGCTTAAACGTAGCACCATACATCTGCCCGAAAGGTCCTGAATGGGTTCCTGCTTTTGGTCATATTAACCGACTTTTTCGCTCCTGTAAGAGCAAGTGCATCAGCTTAGCCAAAGAAACACTTTAGGCATTTTACCTCACCAAAATCAAAAAAATCCAACTGCAGCCGCCTCCGTAAACATCATCTATTTTACCTTTTGCTACATATACCCAAGTACTGTACACCATCTAACTAAGTGTTGGAGTACTATTTAAATAAATTGATCCTCACACCCCCTGACACACACCCCTCCACTGGCCCCACATGTTTTTCCAAAAATGCCCCATCTCTTTAATTGTTTCCCCAAAAATGCCCTCCTCTTTAATTAATTAAATTTATTTCTTTATTTATTTCATTTAACTAAAATCCCTTTTTACTTAATTTTTTAATTCTTTTATATTATTAATTTAATTCATTTATTTATCTCTTTG
>JAXBDA010006072.1:0-21924 GCA_036023075.1 Gaultheria prostrata | reverse complement strand
TAAAATAATTTATACAAAGGCCGAATGTGGCACTGCTTCATTGGTCATTAGGTAGGTTGATAATTTTCAACTCCCGATCAAGCAATGCCATGTTGATATTTAATTTGTGTATATTGTTTTGTTTATAGCACGGTTCAAAGGGGAAAAGACGGTCATCCACCCGACAAAGTTTCCGATATCTTTCTTTTTGTTGACTTTAACTGGAAAAGTCAAATTTGATGAACAGTAGAAACTTCACATAATCGAATCTTCAAACGTTCACGTAATCCAATGCTGTGAACTTTGAATTCCTGAGGCATCTTATAAGCATTCTCTATCCTATGTAAGTATGTTTGAACAAGTCAATCCTCCATATACGAAAATGTATGGAATATTGGCTCGTCAATTCAAAGTCGACTTCCAAATTGTCAAAGTTTTTTGTTCCTGGATTTCCCATTGATATCCAGTTTTGGCTGGTACAATTTCCTTTTCACGACACCGACCCGTTGAGTGACAATTTGTTCACCCTCACCAAAAGAGGATGAACAAAACCCTCACCCTGATTGGTTGAAATAGTATAGGGTCCACAGAATCAATACACTTTTTGGTAAGCATGACATCACATTGTGGTGAAATTCACACCATTTTTGGTGGATCCCACACCATTTCAACCAATCAGGGTGAGGGTTTTGTTCACCCTCTTTTGGTGAGGGTGAACAATTTTTTTTCGTCAAGAGGAAAATCTCCACAAACTTGTGGACACCAGCTGGGGACACGCTTAGTAAAATATGCAAGCGTGTGTTATTATAAAAGTAAAAAAAACTCAAAAAGTAAGCCTCCAATTAAAGTCAAAATACCATAAATTCAGTATATAATTCGCAAAAGTTTCTGGGAATTGCTTTAATTAATAATTTGGGAAGTACCAATATCAATCCCTATATGGACTTGATATTGACACTCCCTTTTGGAATGTCATTAACAGTTTGGGGAGTATCAATGTCAATTTCCAAATTTCTCAACGAAAAATATTTTGTCACTCGCACATGTCCTTACGTAATAGGAGTATCAATCATCGTTTATCGCACGGAAAAAGAATCCTTGTAAGTGTCGTAAGAGTGTCCTTGCGTATTTTAGATTATCTCTGGAATGTCCAAATGGAAAAAGTCGAGACAAAATATAAGACATACACTTTTTATTTGAGTGTTGGACAAATGTCCAGAAAGTGTATGGATTTGGACTCAGCAAGGCCTAAACCATATTTATTTCTACATTATAACACCAAGTATATTGTATAAATATATAGTCACTTGATAATTCTGACGAAGGGAAGAAATTTTGTGTATATACATAATCGTCGTTGATGCTGTAACTCATTGATCTGAAGGCATCACCTTTTGAATGACAGAAACCGAATCACGAATTGAATTCTCCTACCGAAAATCATCCGGATTTATTTGGCATTACAGTTCATTCTTTGGCAATAAGATTTGTACTAATGGGTTGTCCTGTTTTAATCATTTTCGCCGCAGGGGGAGTGAACGTTAGACGGAAGCTTATAATAGGTAACGCGCCCCGCCGGTTAAATTACTTCTGCTTTCTCTTTGGCCAAACATGGTAAAATACAGCAGTCTCACAATGTTTTTCATGCAGGGTTTGGATCCTCGATTTCTACTCTCCTTGTCATCGGTGTTATCTTCTTTCTGCGTCAAAGAAGGAACAGAAAACGTTATGGTGCTTCGCCTTGGACATCTCGAAACATTTTTTCTCGTCCCTCTTCAATGACAAATCTTGAACAGCCCGGCGAGTTCTATGGAGTCCATATTTTTAAGTTCAATGAACTCGAGAAAGCCACCGGCAATTTCGATCCCAAGAAAGAACTGGGAGATGGAGGATTTGGCACCGTATACCAAGGTAATACGGGAAACAATACATCCGGTTTATACAAGGAAAAAGATTACTTGTATGCTCCGTTCGAAATTGCACAAAATGCTTACAAGGGTGCGTAGTGCGAACTCGCCCCCTTATGAGTATTCTGTGCAATTTTCCACGCTGTAGGTTTTTTGTTCATCTAAGTTAAAACCAATGTGCCGTGTTCTTGATTAGGTAAACTCAAAGACGGGCGTGTCGTTGCTGTCAAGCGATTGTACGAGCATAACTACAAGAGGGTGGAGCAATTCATGAATGAAGTCGAGATCCTTGCCCGGCTCCGCCACCAAAACCTAGTATCCCTATACGGGTGCACATCACGCCATTGTCGTGAACTCCTACTTGTATACGAATACGTTCCAAAGGGCACAGTCGCAGATCATCTCCACGGCGACCGGGCCAAACCCGGGTCACTCTCGTGGATGACCAGAATGAGCATTGCCGTAGAAACTGCAGACGCATTGGCCTATCTCCACGCTTCCGACGTCATTCACAGAGACGTGAAAACCAACAACATTCTCCTTGACAACAACTTTTGTGTTAAAGTAGCAGATTTCGGTCTCTCCCGCCTTTTCCCAACCGATGTTAGCCACGTCTCAACTGCTCCACAGGGTACCCCCGGATACGTGGACCCCGATTACCATGAATGCTACCAGCTTACTGTCAAGAGCGATGTTTATAGCTTTGGAGTCGTTCTGATTGAGCTCATATCATCGAAACCAGCCGTGGACATCACAAGGCATAGACACGAAATAAACTTATCCACCATGGCTATAAACAAGATCCAGAATCATGCATTGCACGAGCTTGTGGATCCATATCTCGGATTCGAAACCGACTTTAAGGTGAGGGAGATGATAAGTGACGTTGCAGAGTTGGCATTTCAGTGCTTGCAAAATGAGAAGGATGTGAGGCCTTCGATGGAAACAGTGTTGGAAACTCTTAAGGGAATACAAAGTGAGAATGGGAAACTGAGAAAAGCCGAGGAGGTCGAAATCTTATGCGATGAGGTCGTGCTGTTGAGGTGCGATCCGTCAACACTCTCGCCTGATTCGACGGTTGATAGTTCGATTGGCAGAGGAGTAACAACTGATAGTTCGATTAGCAGAGGAGTAACAACTGATGGTAGTAGCTAAGTTGTTCAATATTTCTAAGTCTTCCAAGTACATATAGAAGAGCTTTGAGTGTGTGTTTATCTTTTGCTTTCAATTTTAGCCTTTACAGGTTGCAGAATTCTCTGGTATTGTAGCAGAATTTTTCAATCTTTTTATCTGTTCATGGCTCATATTCTTATATTCATTGTTAATGTCATTCAATCTCTCATTAAACGTAGAAACTCGCGCCCTCTGTAGTTCTAATAAATTCAATATCGCAACAAATTGTATCAAAACCACTGATTCAACACTTATGAGTGTCAAGTGTCAACATTGTGCTTAGATTGATCATGCAAGTGGGCAATCATTATCATACAAATTCGAACCCTGCAGATGCTCGACTTACTCTCGGAAAAACTGAATTCTAAATGCCAAACACAAGAATGCAGCGACAAATTGGGCAGTTGTTCCCGTAGTAGAACTGCATAATTGTCTTCCGGAAACAGGACGAGTAAAATAGTAAATGTTCGTTTCCATCAGACTAACCAGAAAATCAATACAGGTATGTGGGGTGGACCGGGTGGTGGATCACAATCGTCTTTTTCGGTTTAGATTTGACTTCCTTCCTCACTCCAAGAACCTACAAAACAGTGTTGTGCCGCCCCGGCCGCACTCGCCAGAGGGGAGAGGAAAGCACTAATTATTTCTCAGATCTAGAATTGTGTACCTCTTTAGGGCTTATCCCTGGGGTATTTATATGTCACAATGTACTTGCTCTCCAAGTCACTCCTGCTCGGCACGAGCTCGTGATGTCACCAATAACTGCTTCAATTTGCTCACATGATGTTGCCAATGACATTCGCCATGTAGTGCTTCTAGACGGTTCTGTAAGGTTCTGCTTGGCTACCACGTAGCCACCTCCATGTGCTCCCATAAACCTTTATAACTGTCTCCCGGCTTGGTTCATGGGTGGGGTCCCTTTGACCTGAACCGAAACCACCAACACCCGAGGATATCAAACAGGTCTTTGGGCATATCAAACTAGTCTTTGGGCCTACACGGAAAAGTCTGGGCCATTGGCTTTGGCCTGGAATGGTCATGCCTAGAGCGTCCATAAAGGCTGTGCCACACTGAACGAGTTGGTTCTTGGGCTTCGGCCCACCAATCATTTGGCCCAACTAAACTTCCAAAAGTGTTGGGCCAAACGGAACAAGTTGGGCTTCTCCTTCGGCCCAACCTTGTTCGGTCCATAAGCCACAAGAATGGCATGTGCTGCTCCATGCTAACCAGCCCAAGCCATCTGGTCTTTGACCCGACCATTGCAGTTTCTATGGAAGGAATTCTCTTAATAGTACTATTCTACATGGAGTTGTCTATACAGTTAAGCCTATCTTTACTGTTTAATTAAGCCAATTAAACACAAATCCAAGCAAGCTACCATTCAAAAATATTAATTCCGGTGAATTTAAATAAAAAATATATAAATTGTGAATGAAAACTTAAATTACATACACAAAAGAATAGAAGATAAATGAAAGAATTGGTACAGTTTCTTCTTGTGCCACAAAGTTGATCTTTTAAGGTCTTTTCTCCTTCTTCATTTTTGTAGTGACGGTGTCCGAGCCAGCTCGGGTACACCTCAACTAAATCTCTCCCCTGTCTAATCAAAACCAGGTCATCCACGCCGGGACTATATATAGAATTCTCAAGAGAAGCTCTTACGGCCTAGCTGCAAGTGATAGCTAAGTTCCAAACACAGGATATGATCAATTCAAGCCCATCACAATGGGAGCAAATCTCAATAACCTAGGCAAAGTAGTAGGCAAGAACTTCCTTGCAAACAAGAAACAAACCCTAGTTTTCTCCCCATTGTACTCACATTGGCTTCCACTCCTCATCCTCTTCAACAACTCAACAGTCACTTGTTTTCTTCTTCTAAAGCTCAATGGATGGATTCCACCCCTTGACCAATCAACCCAAGTCACACTTCTATTTGAATTCTTCCCTCCAAATCTGATATTCACAAATGTAGGCAGGTAATGCTCATCTCCATAACAAGAGCCTGTTCTACATACTCTCTGAAACGCTGGAAAATATTTTCTATCAGATACTACCTCGACGGCGAGGTGACGGTCGATTTCGAACCACTGGGACCCCTTCCGCCATTGCTTCTTGACTATTACCGGCTTCAGACGGGTTTTGTATCGACCCCGGCCAGTGGGCCCCGGTAAATCGTAGACCTCCACGTAGGTTTGTTTGGAGCCCAGGAGGTGAGAGTAGATGGTGGTAAAGTTGAAAAGGGGAATGCAAGACTCTGAGAGGAGAACGAAACGTTGGTTTGATAAGTCAAGCAAGGCGTTGGCTAATAGGCGGCGCTCTGCTTCGACCATGTTGAATTTTCCCCACACTACTTCCTGCATTATTGAACGAAATTGTTGAATCTTTAGCTACATTTGACCAGTCGTAGCAAGGATTTTGCGTTAGTGGAGCGACGACCGTAAAAACAAGAACATAAAAACATAGCAATATAACTAGCATATTTATCAAAAAAGTTGGAGTACTATTGCAAAAAATTTCAAAAGAACACGTCGAGTTTCATTCTTAAAAATAACAAAATACAAACATATTGCTCGTCGTTAATTTTTTTCCATCATGTCCGGGCAGAACAGAACCCGTCATTATGTAATGGACTGGGCCAGTAAGGAATCCAACTCCGGTCCGGTAGTATCTGCCAAACCTTTATTAAGTACGTAATCGAACTAATTAGCACAAGAATTTGGCAAAAACACTTTTTTTTTTTTTTTAATTGTGTCATACCATAGGGCAAACCTTATGGTAATTTTTTAATCCTAATTGAATTTGGATGCATTAATGATTAGTTTGCTTGGTTGAGCATAATGGGAAGACTTTAAAGAATTCGGACAAAGTCTTAGTCCTAACGTCCCATATGGCGTGTTTGTGTTATGCCGACGTGAACTTGATCATTAATTTAGGGGTTTACTTTTCAACTGTTCATGCAAACAAGCAGAAGAAGGTTAGTTCGGTTGGTCGATGGGTTTTATTCTTCTCACAATTAATCATGTTTTATTTTTGAGGTCAGCCCGTAAAAGAGTAATTTCAATCCTAGTTCTGGCATGAATTGTCTGTCTTTCACCGGACTGGAAGGAGATTAGTTTAGGACCCGAGGCGTGCGTAAGCTGACCCGAACACTCTGAACGTGGAAAAAGATAAAAGAAAAGAAAGCCACCTACAAGATGTGCACATGGTCAGAAATTCGTTAATTGAAGTTGTAAGTTTAGAAAAGTAGTACTCCCGCCGTCCGGATTTATTGGTCCGTTTTGGGGATTCCAATTTTTTTTCCATTACTTTTTTTCCACTACTTTTTGTTTACTGTTTTCATACTTTACTCTTTAACTTTTAGAAATGGACAAATATTTTCGAACTTGAAAAAGTATGTTCGTGGACCAACAAATTCGGATAGAGGAAGTATCAAATAGTACTCAGAAAATTACATGTTGATGTGGTGGACATATAACGTCCGATGCGGTCAAATATGGAATAAAATCGAATATGGAGTATAATATGTGGTTAACCAAGTTCTTCGCAATGGCAGAATCAGGGGAGTCTAATCTGCCCTAGGTTAATTTATATAAAAAAAATTATATGGGCTAATCCATATTAATTTTTTATTGGACAAAAATTTTACATGTAAATTTTTATTTTTTTAATTTTTTTTTTTTACTTTACTTTGGGCTAAAGCCACCCCACACTAGGTGTCGCTCCGCCCTGATTCTTCGAGACTCTCCCAATGCATTGCTTCTTCTATTGTATTATTTTCATTTTTTGATACTTAATGCTTAATATGAAACTTTTCTTCTCCGTTCAGAAAGGGGGGAAAAAAAGTTGCAAAATTAACACAAAAAAAAAAAAGAGAGAGGAGGGAGCAGCAATAACTTACCTTGCTAGGGATTCTTGTGCCATAGAACACTGAATTTGTAGGCTCTGTGCCGTTAAAAGATGGACTGGAATGGACATAGATGGAGTATTTCCCATTATGCCCTTCAAAAAACTTCTCCCAAAGTGGCGCCAGGGGTAAATCCCCTCTTGTTAAAAACAAGAAGGCAACCTTTGGAACATGCTCAACTGGAAATTCGGGAACCATTGAAGCTCTTCTCATTAACTCTTCATCTTCCAATATTTCATGAGCACTGAAGGGTTTTCTTTGATTGAAATCAGCAGTCCTTGGTGTGTCCTGAGTCGAAGAAGTCTCGATAGGCGACGGGATATCATCGGAGAGTTTGTTGGGCTGATCATGGTTGAAGGGGAAGCCATGGAAATCAGCAGTTCTTGTTGTGTTTTGAGTAGAAAAAGTTCCGGTAGGCGACGGGATGTTATGGGAGAGTTTGTTGAGATAGTGATTGAAGGGAAAGTCATTAAGGTAGAAGATACATGTGATTCCAATGGCTAAAGCACAAGTAAAAAGAATCAAAATTTTGATGAGGCTTGAAAGATATATCATGGAAATAAATTGTTTGATTGTTGAGGTTGCTTGGCCTAATGGGTTCTTCCCATTCATCGTGTGCGCGCGCGCGAGACAGAGAGAGATGGTTGGCTTGGTTCTGGGGAAGGTAAATTGTCTATGGAGAGAGAGGGAAAGAGGGACGAATAACACTGTAGTAGCTTGAAGAAAGGGATGGCATCTTCAATGAGAGAGCAGAAGAAAATTGGTTTTAATTGGGGAAGGTAAATGACATCACTCTATAAAGAATGTTTTTGCCTCTGAAAATATGTGGTTTCTGACCTTATAAACTTTGAAGGTGCGTCTCTTAAAAATTAATTAAAAGCCACTAGGGCCAGTAGTCAAGTCCTTGTGGACGGATAAAATGTCAACAAGCAACCACCACCGCCACCACTCCTTCGTCTTGTAAAGCCACTGCGTCATTCCCGTATGGACTAGGTCAAAGCTAGGCCAGGTTTTACCTGCACCGTACGTAACCAAGCCTAGAGAGCATCTCGAGTCCGGGCATCAACCGGCTCAGACAATAGCTGAGTGTCTAGGCCAGCATGTACTCCTATCTTTTAGATCGCAACAAATAATCAGCCCTTGTTGGGGCGGCGGGAGTCCTTATGGGTTTCCAGATAAATTGGCGCCTAGGCAGTGATCTAGGTCCAAGCCGATTAATCGGCCGCTAGGCAGGATTAATCAGGTAGGTGGATTGTTACCCCCTCCCACATCGGAAGTCTACATGTATGATCTTGGGCATATAATAAATCATGTGGGCTACTACTAGTACCTTAGGCTTATGGATTTTGGGTCATGTGGTGTGGCATGTTGATCAAATCAAGGTACTAGGTCAGTGGTCCTACATGGGGCATTACAAATAATATCAGAGTCCCTCCCTGATCCAAGTGGTGGGTAGAATGCGCTTTATCATCACGGACACCAGGGAAGGTTGATAGGACTATGCAACGAGGACATTGCATCCCTGAGGAGGCAAGATTGTAATATCCCAAGTTTCGAAATGCATTTTACATATTTCTCTCAAATGATCATACCAAATTTAAAATACATTCTCACCATATTTCAAAAAGTTGAAAATAAAAAGCTGAAAGTGAGGGACCCAAACTGTGAGAACCCAACTTCGGGGAAATTGCCCCACATCGTTCAGATGTGGGAATTTGGTATGGCATATATAGGGCCTCGTCAAGCTACTATATAGTTTGAGGTTAACCTTTTGAGTCACGTAGTTAGGCTAAAAGTTAGCAGGTCAGCTAGCGCGGGCAGTTACAGGTGGTATCAGAGCTTGCACCAACTGGAAGTGTGAGGCGGGTCCCGCATGGAGACGTGCTCGGGTGGGCCCGGCAATGGAGGAACTTGAGGTGTTTGTCGTGCTTGGGTGGGTCCCACCTAGGAGAGGAGCTTGGAGAGCTTGTCGTGCTTAAGCGGGTCTGTCTCACATCGCTCGGTGGGTGGAAGTGATGGACCATGTGATGCAACGAGGACGTTGCAGCCAAAGGTGGAGAGATTGTGAGAACCCAACTTTGAGGAAATTGTCTCACATCGTTCATATGTGGGAAGTTGGTATGGCATATGCAGGGTCTCGTCAAGGTACTGTATAACTTGAGATTAACCTTTTGAGCAACGTGATTAGGCTCAAAATTAGCAGTTCAATTGACGCGGGTCGTTACAACCCTATCTTTAGTGTTTAGCCAATCAAACACAAATGCAAGCAAGCTGCCATTCAAGAATATATTCACGTAAATTTTAAAAAATATAAATTTTGAATGATAACTGAAATTACACAAAAGAATAGAAAAAGAAATGAAAGAATTGGCTCGTGCCACAAAGTTGACCTTTAAGGTCTTTTCTTCTTCTTTCTTGTGCGGTCAGGGGCACCGCACCTCAACTTAATCCATCCCCGATTCGATCAAAGGCAAGTCATCCACACCGAGACTATGAAATTCCCCAAAGAAGCTCTTGCAGCCTAACGAATTCAGGATATGATCAATTCAAGCTCATCACAATCGGAGCGAATCTCAATAACCTAGGCAAAGTAGTAGGCAAGAACTTCCTTGCAAACAAGAAACAAACCCTAGTTCTCTCCCCATTGTATTTACATTGGCTTCCACTCCTCAACCTCTTCAACAACTCAACAGTCACTTGTTTTCTTCTAAAGCCGAATGGATGGTGTCCACCCTTTGACCAATCAACCCAAGTCACACTTCTATTTGAATTCTTCCCTCCAAATCTGATATTCACAAATGTAGGCAGGTAATGCTCATCTCCATAACAAGAGCCTGTTCTACATACTCTCTGAAACGCTGGAAAATATTTTCTATCAGATACTACCTCGACGGCGAGGTGACGGTCGATTTCGAACCACTGGGACCCCTTCCGCCATTGCTTCTTGACTATTACCGGCTTCAGACGGGTTTTGTATCGACCCCGGCCAGTGGGCCCCGGTAAATCGTAGACCTCCACGTAGGTTTGTTTGGAGCCCAGGAGGTGAGAGTAGATGGTGGTAAAGTTGAAAAGGGGAATGCAAGACTCTGAGAGGAGAACGAAACGTTGGTTTGATAAGTCAAGCAAGGCGTTCGCTAATAGGCGGCGCTCTGCTTCGACCATGTTGAATTTTCCCCACACTACTTCCTGCATTATTGAACGAAATTGTTGAATCTATAGTTATATTTTGAACGATCGTAGCAAGGATTTTGCGTTAGCGGGGCGACTGCAAAACATAATCTCAAAGTCCCAGCTAACAAATCATACTAATAATATTAAGCAAGAACGTAAAAACATAGCAATGAAACTAGCATATTTATCGAAAAAGTTACTATTGCAAGTTTTTCAAAGAACATGTCGAGTTTCATTCTTTAAAACAAAATTATGATAGTTTCATTACCCATGCTATCAAATAAGCATGCATCCATCTACATACTAAATTCCATTATTGCTCGTCCTTCTTCCCTCTCGTGAATTTTTTTCCCGTCATGAAACATGACATAGCTTTTAAGTGAAATTAATCATGAACAAGAATTGTCATAAGCTAACTGTCTTTACGATCTTAATTAGCACAAGAATTTGGCATTTTTGTGTGTGTGTGTGGATTGTGTCAACTGTCATACCATAGGGCAAACCTTATGGTAATTTTTTAATCCATAATTCATTTGAATACATTAATGATTAGTTTGCTTGGTTGAACATAAAGACTTTAAAGAATTCGGACAAAGTCATAGTCCTAATGTCCTGTATGGCGTGTTTGTGTGATGCCAACGTGAACTTGATCATTAATTTAGGGGTTACTTTTCAGCTGATCAAGCAAAAAAACAGAAGAAAGCTACATACAATCCCGAAGGGTTAGTCCGGTTGGTCAGTGGGTTTTGTTCTTCTCACAATTGACTAAGGTTCAATTTTTGGGGTCACTCCGTAAAACAGTAATTTCTTTCCTAGTTCCGGCTTGGATAGCCTGTTTGTGGCTCCACTAGGAGGAGATTAGTCAAGGACTCGAGGTGCGTGTAAACTGACCGAACACTCTGACCATCGAAAAAATTACTTGACATGAAACCGGTTAGTTGGAATGGTAAAAGTTCAATTAGACGTTGGTTATGTAGTTCTTTTAACTATATAGTCCCCCACGATATTCAATTATAGAAATGGTCCTAAATCTCTAGCATGTATGATGAGTTCATATTGTGCACAATTTTATACTCCCTCTGTCCCAAAATAGATGACCAAAACGACTATTCGCACTCCTAAAAAAATATATTGCAATCTATAATACTTGTTTCGATTTTAATGACTTGTACATTAAAAATGAAGTACTTAATAAATCATACTATCATATACTAATCGAGAACGAGAATAGGGAGATTATATGAACTCGAAGTTTAGTCAGATATCGTGAACTCTCTCAATGCATTGCTTCTCCTATTGTATTGTTTTTATATTTTGATCTTTTTGATTAATACGAAACTTTTCTACTCTGTTCAGAAAACAAAAGTCGCAAAATTAACACGAGCAGCAATTACTACTTACCTTGCTACGGATTCTTGTACCGTAGAACACTGAATTTCTAGGTACTGTGCCCTTAAAAGATGGACTGGAATGGACATAGATGGAGTATTTCCCTCTATGCCCTTCAAAAAACTGCTCCCAAAGTGGCGCCAGGGGTAAGGTCCCTCTTGTTAAAAACAAGAAGGCAACCTTTGGAACATGCTCAACTGGAAATTCGGGAGTACGAGAAACCATTGAAGCTCTTCTGATTAACTCTTCATCTTCCAATATTTCATGAGGTCTGAAGGCTTTTCTTTGATTGAAATTAGCAGTCCTTGGTGTGTTCTGAGTCGAAGAAGTCTCGATAGGCAACGGGATATCATCGGAGAGTTTGTTGGGCTGATCATGGTTGAAGGGGAAACCAAGGAAATAAGCAGTTCTTGATGTGTTTTGAGTAGAAAAGGTTCCGTTAGGCGACGGGATGTTATCGGAGAGCTTGTTGGGCTCATGGTTGAAGGGGAAACCAAGGAAATAAGCAGTTCTTGATGTGTTTTGAGTAGAAAAGGTTCCGTTAGGCAACGGGATGTTATTGGAGAGTTTGTTGAGATCATGGTTAAAGGGAAAACTATAGAAGTAGGAGATACCTGTGATTCCAATGGCTAAACCACAAGTAAAGAGAATCAAATTTCTGATGAGGCTTGAAAGATGTATCATGGAAATAAATAGTTTGATTGTTGAGGTTGCTTGGCCTAATTGGTTCTTCTCATTCATCACTGGAGAGAGAGAGAGAGAGAGATGGTTAGCTTGGTTCTGGAGAAGGTAATTTGTCTATGGAAAGAGGGGAGTTGGAAGAAAGCGATGGCCTTTTCAATGAAAGAGAGCAGAAGAAAATTGGTTTTAATCAAGGTGCCATGACATTTAATCGACACAGTTCAAAAAAAAAAAAAAGTCATTTAATCGACCACTAGGCAGGATTACGGCAGACGATTAATCGGTCAGCCACCTAGATTAATCGGTTAGGCGGACAACAACTAATCGGCTAGTTTTATTTGGTTTGAAGTTTGAATGTTAATGTTTTGTTCTACTTATATAGATATATTTGTTCTCAAAACTTGGGGAGGGGTAGGAGAAAATGTTAAAGAAAAAATAAAAAATGAAAGATAGATTAATCGGCCTAGGCGCTAGGCGGTGCCCAGCCGCCTCATTAGCGCCTAGTGACTTTTAGAATCTTGCTTCCAACCCAGCATGCTGGCTTATCAAAAACAATTATGCCCGTATCGCAACCCTAAGCCGCATCTATTCTAAAGCCGCGGGCCTTGGGATTGAGTTGCGTGGTGCAGTTCTCGCAACATCCCACCATCACGATTGTGACACTTGTCCATTACTTAGAGAGAGACATGTATCGCCCCAAAGGGAGTCTATGTGTCGGGTACTCGCTAACCTCCGCACAATTAGAAAGTCAAATAGAAAGAGTACACTAAGCGAACTTTTCGGGTTTTGACTTCTTTAATTGATGTGTGTGAGGAGAATCATCTGTCTCGTGAAACGTAAAAAGCCGAAAAGCCAATAATCCATTAAGTGAAACAGGCCTAACTCAGACAAAATCAAAATGAGACTGTCTTCTGTTACATAGCCAAAAACCAATACGTGTCTTTAGGAGAGAGAAAATTTTGGGTGCGGATAGGGCACGGACACGTGGTGCCCGACACCCCATCCGAGCCGTCCAAACATGTTTTGGACGGCCCAGATGCAAGGGGGTAAATTTGCTTCAAAATTTTACAAATATGCCACCGTTGCATCTGGACCGTCGAAAACATGTTTGGACGGCTTGGATGGGATGCCGGGCACCACGTGTCTGTGCCCTATCCGTACCCAAAATTTTCTGTGTCTTTAGGGAATGGGGAGTTTTACTTGGATGGCTAACATATTTAGTGAATTGATCTCGACAACTAAGAGGCTCTTCTAAGAGCAGCTGTACAGGTATTACATATGACATATGCAAATTAAGAGAATCAATTTTATTACTATATATTTGTGCTATTTTTGTCTTTATTGTATAGTCACCCAACTTAATATTAAGCATTAAAAAACATTTGTACTAACATCTACAACTCACAACTTTAACAATTTATTTTAAAAACCATCTATTTTATTGTTATATATGTTGGTACTTGAAAACAAATTTTATGATTGATCTTCATGATGCGCTCCCACTCCCATCTCTCTCTCTCTCTCTCTCTCTCTCTCTCTCTCTCAGTTTTGGAGGTCGTCGGTGGTGGCAGATGAGAAAGAGATGTCAGTCTAATTTTTTTTTTTTATTAATTTGCATAGGGTGGGGCTCAACACTTATGTGGCACGTCACGTAGACAGATGTAGTTTGGGGTGTGATTAAGAGGGGTTGTTTACCAAGCATTATTGTTTAACAAATACACACCACATGTTCAAATGGCCAAGTCCTTGGTGGGCTAAGTCATAATCCGCCCCAGAAGTAGAACCAAAATAGGGTACTTTATTTTTTAGAGGTGGTATCTCCCCTGATTCGCCAATGGGGAACAATCATAAAACATATGATTGCGACACATCATCTAAATCCCAGAAATTAACGACTCACAAATTATCAGCCATTCTAGTAAAACAATACTGCCTCCATCCCAAACTTTTGGATCATCTTTCCATAAAAAAATTCAGCAGACTCTTATAAATCCTTTTGTTAGACCACTTAAAACTTGAGAATAAGAACCCCTTATTGGCTACTAGTGAATGCCGGTGCCCTTAGGCACGACTGGAAGACTTCAGTAAATAACACGGTTTCTAGTGTAGCAAGGTGTGAGGGCAAAATGAAATCGCCATTTATATTGGGGCCGAAAAATTCACGTAACTGATTCCGACTACAACCAATTTAGAGAATTATGAAGAGAAATAAACTACTCCTATTAAGAACGACAAGTGAATCTCACCTAAAAACTAAAAAATGAATCGAACAAAAAACTGTGGTGGTTTTAATATGTTCACTGCAACCTCTAAGCTCATGGAAAAAATCACAATTGGTTCCCACAAAATTGATGCAATAGATCATGTAAATTAAAAGAATCAATCTAGGCGGAGAGCAAAAAATGTAATAGGTGAGATCACAACCTTTTCATGATCTTGAGCCACTCTCTGCAACTGGGTAGAAAGTGGGTTACTGTAGGTTTGAGTAATGCTTCACGTCCATTGGAGGAACTCGGTATTCAGGGTCATCAACTTCTAGGCAAGAAAAAAACAGGAAAGAAAGAAAAAAGAGAGCATATAATCAGTAACCCAGACGATCACAGAAATCTTCGTAAAATATGAAAAATTGAGTTTTGTTCCATATATATAGGTTTAACCCAATTCCTTTTCGTTTAACTCATTCAAGTGCTCTGAACGAGGGGAAAAAAACCCTTCGTATTCGTATGCTATACACAAAAACTCCTGTTTTAGACAAATCAATCAAGCCAAAAAGAGGGGGTATGACCTCAGGTTTAAAAGGATTGAAAAAAGATCCTCCAAAGGATTGAAATTATGTGAGGACTGATCTCTTTCCTCTAAGGTGTTTTTTTTATCAACAACTGAGTCCTCCATCTGGTCTACAGAAGTCTGGAGGAGGTTTTGCTGATGTGGTCTGTACCTGATTTGTATCCCTAGCTTTGCATGTAAATCTTTGTGTGTTTGTGTTTTTCGTCTTTGCTTAATTTGGTAGTAGGAGGGTTGGTTTGCTGTGTTTTTTGGGTCAGCGGTATGCCCAAATTAATTTACCAAAAAAATTATGTAAAGAATCTGACCCCTAAATGAAAACAAAAAATTCATCCCTTGGGGAGCTTAGTTCATGTGTAGGTTAGTATAATCAAACACATTGCAAATCTGACATGTATGCAAAATCCCGAAGGAAGGAAGAAAACACCCTTGGCTAAAGTACCTGAGAGGAAGGTAGTTAAAACAATACACAACATTTTCCTAATCACTAATAGAAGTTCCAGATAGAATATAGAAGATGCTATAATCACTACTAGAAGTTCCGGATAGAATATAGAAGGCAAGTCACACCATTTACGTAGTCCTTTTTCACAGTATGAATATATCAGCCGGTGCAATGAAGGAATAAAAGTTATGAAAACAAAGATGCTATAGTTTCCCCATCATGCAAATATGTTCCCACTCTGTCAACTATAAAGTTGCAAAGTGTGAAAACTTCAAAGTATACAAAAAAGGGCCTTCGGAGGGAGGCAGAATGCAAGTAGAAATGGGAGCACACTTCAAATCTAAATTGAAATGGACAACTAAGACAACTGAATACGCTAGGTAAAATGGAATACCGGAAAAAAAAAAAAAGGGTCCAACTGTAAAAAAAGGGAAAATTGTGAGTAGTTGTATACTTGTATTCATAACACTTTTGCGATAGAACCCGATAATCAAGAAGTCTCGAAATCCATTATCAGAAGCACAACAACAAAATTAGCATATGTCGTATGGGTAATTTCTTAAGAGTAAATATGCGGAAGTTATTTTTGTCATCTCACAAGTCTGACAACTCCTTGGTACCTCCATTATTTGATACAGCAAATTAATGGCATGGAATTCTTGGAAGTAGCTATCGGAGAGTGCGTTAGATATGCAAGGAGGACACAAATTTCCCTATTGCCCTGCCTAAGTTGCACCGGTGTCTCTCTGACATTGCATCGAACATCTAAAATGCAATAACTAATGGGAGCACATATCACTCTCAATTGAAATGGATGCTCCTCACAAAGACAACTAACTATTAACAACAATTTACTCAAGAAATGCGGTAAATTATTCGGAAACCAAATGGTTTAAACCACAAATTCAAGGAAAGGCTGAAATGCATATAGAGGAAACCTCCTGACCAAAATTTGTAGAATCCAAACTTCAACGGTGCTTAGATTGGAATGTCTTTGATAGGTGCCGCAGGCAATCCCAATTTCTGATGGCCATTATTTCATTTAAGACTTCCAGTAACCCTGTTTGCAGGAAAATCACAAAAACTGAAGTCAAATATTTGCTCGAACCTAAGCCAAGAGCAAGGTTTGAAATATCAACCATAACGTATCGTTACACCCGATATATCGGTGAGGTTAAAAATTACTACAAGTGTATCAGTGTATCAGCAGGTCCCGTTACATATCGATCCATTTCCGATTCACAAACTTACTGCCAATACTCAACCGTTACGGGTGATTTAGAGGGAGAGAATAAGATTGAGGAAGAGGGACTGATGGAGCCGGTTACTCCGGTCGTGGTGAATATAGGCCTGGTTTTCCACTCATAAAATGAAGTGGATGATTTTAGCAAATGAGAAAACTAGATGCTAAAATCAACCCATTTTTGCAAATGGAAAACCAGCCTCTGTTGATTTTAGTTCCTGGTAACTCATTTGCTAAAATTACCCACTTGATTTTACGAGTTTCTCATTTTAGCAAATGAGAAACTCAACCAGAGTCTGCCGTGTGAGCGGCAAGATTTTGAGGCATCATGGCCGTAGGTGTTCTTGGGTCTCAATCTGAGCCCTAGAGTAAATTGACGCAACCAATCTCAAACCGTCAATTTAAGAGAGAATAAAATCTGGCCCTTGAACTCAGTAATATATTTTAAAAATCAATCTTATAGATATTGGCGATGAAGTAAACTTTATACATCTTCCATCTCAAAATGAATGTCTAAAATTATTATTTATATCATAAGATATTGGCGATGAAGTAAAACTTTATACATCCTCCGTCTCAAAAATAAATGTCTAAAATTACTATTTACACTTCTCAAAAAATCATCTTTATTTTTTAAGTTATACTCCAATGTATTACCATGGTATTATAGATGCCATACAGATTTTATTTTACAGATTCCAATTAGTGTTTTAAAATAAAGTTTTTAAAATTGAAAAAATCATTACAAATTATAAAATATAAATAATTTTTTGAGAAGTGTGAAGAGTAGTAATAAGGATACTTGCAATAAAAATTGCATGTCACCTTTAAAAATTTGAATTTTGTGCAAGACTTGCAAGAAATATGAAACAGATTACATAATTATGCCAGATTATTTTTTTGTTTTTATTCAAAAAAAATCGCATTTTTTGGTTCTGCGTCACTGTTTTGTGGATTATTAGTTCGACTCGACGAAAGGAATTTAAAAAGTAAAAAAATATTAATCAAACTAAATTCTTTGTGTATTTTTTTATTATTTTTGTCTTTAGTGAACTTTCCTTCAGATTTTTATCATAATTTTTTACTTTTTAGATTCCTCTTATCGACACGAATCAATAATCTACACACACACAAAAAAATCGATATGAAACTAAAAAATGCAAAAAAAAAAAGTATTATAAAGATAAAAAATAATCGGAAATTAATTACTTTTCCAAAACACTCGAGTATTCGTAAAGCGATTTTGGGGAATTACGGATCAGTGGCAAGGAGTGAAAGAAATTACGATTTAATGGTCATGCTTTCGGAAATGACAATTACATGACAAGGAGAAATATACTTTCACATACAAGGCATTTTATCACTGCACTGCCCAAAATATCCCTAAGTTTATTTTTTTGCTCAAATCATGCAAAAACCTAACTGTAATGAGTTTGAAATAAGGTGCAATGTCCAAATTCGGTTACGGTGCGATATTTGAAAGGTCTGTCCAAACAGTTTTATTTGACATCACCATAGCAAGACAAGTTGACATAACCTAAGTGCAATGAGTTTGAGCTAAGTGGGTGTAAAAAAATAGCAATCTTTTCATTTAAGGAGCATTTGTCATTTTTTCCCCAAAAAAATTGGATTTAGACATCATACGGGCAACTCAATCTTTCCTCGAGGTGCAATGGTATTCTCAAAGGGTACAATGCACTCAAGGTGCAACATTGGAATGGTTGAAATTGGAAATCACAAAACGAACCCAGTTGTCCTCACTTGAGTGCAATATAGTTTCGTACATGGTGCAAAATAGTTTCATCCGGAGTGCAATACGTTTAAATTTTTTTTTTGCCATTCGTTATACATCAATGGGAGGTTAGCGGGGAAGTTAGTGAGTTAGTGCAGAGGGGGTCTAGAAGCTATCCATAGCCCTACACCCCAAATGCCTCTGCCGAGACTCGAACCTTGGTCTAGCTTGTAGAAGAACCAGGAGATAACCATTAGGCTACAAACCTTTGGTACGTTTAGATTGAAAGTGCAATATATAGTTTCATAAAAGAAGCAAGAGCTTCTTCTTTTTTCCATCTTCATTCGGGCACAATATTATTCTTAGAGGGCGTCGTGCAAATTCACTCAAGGTGCAACGTTTTCCAAAATAAGGAGCAATTGTTATTTTCTTCAAAATAAAAAATTAGATTTAGACATCATACGAGCAACTCAATCTTCGTACAATGATATTCTCAAAGGGTATAATGTTAATTCACATTTACAATCCAATTGTCCTCATTTGGGTGCAATACTATTTTGAGAGGGTACGAAAATAATTCACCCAAGGTGCAATATTGTTTCATAAAAGGAGCAATGATTGTTTTCCAAGGGGAAAAATGGGATTAAGATTGCACATTGGCAACCCAGTGGACCTTATTCCGGTGCAATGTTTTTGTCAAAGGATGCAATGTTATTTCACTTACGATGTAAAATTTGTTAATACAAGGTACAAAGGTTTTACCAGGGAGTTAGCCCAGTTGGTCGTGTAGCCCCTTCTATAAGGGTGAGGTTCTGAGTTCGACTCCTATGGAGAGGAGGTCAACCTATGTGGTTTATTAACATCTAACAGCTAACTCTACTGATGTATATCGAATGGAAAAAAAAAAAAAAAAGGTACAAAGATTTCCATTTACAGTGTGATGTTATTGCATGCACGGTGCAATTCTGGGCAACTAATATTCCCAGGAACAATGGGAAGGGGGTGTATGTGTTAGGGCTTAAAAAATTAGAAGGGTATTTTGGACCTGTAATTTGTTGGTGCCATGTATGTGAAATTATTTTTTTCCTTGTCACGTTTTTGGTGATTTCTAAAAAATCATGCATGAAATCAGAATAATAACTTTTAAAAACCAGTTATCTGGAATTTCCCCAAGCGATTTTGCTAACTGAGGTGCCATGTATGTGAAATTATTCCACTAATTCAAAATGCCAAAAGACAGCTTATTGCACTTTTCGAGACTGGTCATCCTCTCACAATACATCACATAAAAAACCACAAAAAGCCAACGTATTTTTCCATCTCTCACATTAAAAAGCCAAATAAGCAAAAAAAAAAAAAAACCAAGTTAGTGGCACACCCTCTAAGGGTGGCTTATTGGCTTTTTATTTTTTTATGATTTTTTATGTGATGTATTGTGAAAGAATAACCTTCTCAAAAACCATAATAAACTGATTTTTTGGCATTTTGAGTTTATGGAATACAGCCTGAAGCTCCATGAGTGGGACCCAGTTGCAATATAAAAATATATCTGTCTCATTATCCCTCTATCTTGTTTGGGATGGCGGGAAATTTTCTCCCACTTTGTCCTTTAGTTTTTTATCTTTTTGATCTGCCCACTTTGTCCTTAACCTTTTCGCATACCATAGAAAGAGAAAGGTACTTTACCATTTCACCGGCACATATTCCGGAAGAAATGACGAAGAACAGTGGAGCGGAGCTGAACAGTTATTGCCTTGATTTTTGCTATTAATTTTTTTCGATCGGCAATTGATTTTTGCTATTAGGGTCTGAGGTCTCTTCTCCTTGAATGAGTATCCCGACCTTTTCCAATTTGATTTTAGTTCCTTGAATTTCATGATGTTTCAATCCAAATTTGGATTAAAACTAATTTTTCAGAATCAAAAGAAAAATAACAAATTTTTAACCCAAATTCAATTTTCGGTTGGTAACGTTGTATGCATTTTTCATATTTTTTTGGTGACATTAGGTCTTTAATTGTAGGTCAATGAATGAGCTATTATTTAATATTGACTTAAACCAGCTTCCTAATGATCAAAAAAGGGTGATAGAACTTGATGAGTACCCAAAAGAAATTGGAGGTTCAATGCACTTTCATGAATATATTGAGCTTAATGAATTTGGGAAAAAGAAAGATGATCTAGTAGAAAATAAGATTGAGCATTTCAATTGGTCGATGTTTTCTTAGCAAAGAAGAAGCTTTTGTTTGTTATTAGAATTATGCGTGTAAAAATAGATTTTGAGAGTGACTTGTCTCGTAAAACAAATTAATTTTGAATTTAAGTGTATTGATACACATGGAGAAAACTACGTGCGAGAGCATCATTAGTATTCTTCTCAAAATTTTAGGTAAAATGAAGAATGTAATTAATTGTCGTCTAAAGACGAACGATACAAAGCATGTGAGAAATCCTACTCATAGCACTGTAAGGCAAGTATTATTTCATTATACATATTCGTGAATTCTCTTCTCGGACAAGTATCCCTTGTTAGTTTATCATTGAGAGAAAACTAACTTGACCATCGGAGGAACTTAATGAGCACGTAATTCTGATCGTTAGAAGAGACCTAAACCCGGCCTCCACAATTACAAAGCTAAATGGTTTAGTGTCACGATGAAGAGATCCTTGGTCTCGCATGATGGGACGCACTATAATCTTGTAGCGCATTGCGTACCACAAGATCAAACCATTCGTCTCCAATTTTATGTAGGTTGGAATCGTAATTAATAGATCGTGCTTGAGAATTTCACCCCTACTTGAAGTCAGTTGTTGGACCCATCCAATAACTTTGTGAAAAACCAACTGCACCTTTTTCATTTTTTTTTATAACCGAGGATCATCCCTACAGTAGGCCACTAAGTGGACCCACTGCACAACCCAGACACGACTTCCACTTAGCACAGGTATATATCCACCCGGCAAGGAATCGAACTCCTAAGTCCTAACCATGAGAATTATTCCCAAAGCCAGACACTCGTTCTAACCGCTGGGACAACCCTGGGTGTATCCCTCTTTCATATTGGCTTATTGCCAAGACTTCGAGGGTGTTTGGGAGCCTCATTTTTAACTTTTTGACTTTTTGGATTATGGTCAGAATGTATTTTGATTTTGGTAGGAGTGTTTGGGAAAAATGTGCAAAATGAATTTTGAAACAGGAGTAGTGTTTGGGAGATATGTGCAGAATACATTTTGTAGGTCTTTTGTTAATCAAAATGAGAAGTCAAAAAGCACATCTCAACCTAATTTTGACTTATCTTCTCTAAACTCAAAAACCCAAAACTCATTTTTGCATAATGTGTTTTCACTTTGGTGTGCCAAACACCTAAAAGTAAAAAATGCAAAAATCAAAATGCAAAAACAGTAATGTTATGTACACACCCCACTCTCTCACACCCTCCCACACCCTGAATACGTGACACACTCCCATTGGTCCGCCTCCCCCCCTCCCCTTTTCTCTCTCTCTCTCTCTCTCTCT
>JAXBDA010006071.1:0-21943 GCA_036023075.1 Gaultheria prostrata | reverse complement strand
ATAAGAAGATAAAAGATAAATTTTGAAAGATTTGAATGATGAGATCGGATTTGAAGGAGATATGGGTGGGAGAGGTGGTAATGGTGGTATATAAGTGATGGGAGGTGGTGTACTAGTGATGGGATGGGATGATAGTAGGCTAATGTAGGGGGATGTGGTAGAGAGGGAGTAAGGTTGTTGAAATGGAAGAGGATAAAGGGTGTGGTGATAATGATGGTGCTGGAGGGATAAAGTGAGTTGGAGAGAGAGAGAGAGAGTAGGAGATGGGAGGGAGAATGATGTGTGAGATTTTTGAAATAGGACCTAAAAGTACGTAAAAAAATTAGGAGTCCTAAGTGTAATTAGGAATAAATTACACGAACGTGGGTTAGTGAGCAAACAAATTCATTTGCGATCTATTCCTTCATCTTTCTGCTGCAACTACGCCCAACATGGCCACCTTTGCCACCGCGCTGCAACTACACCCCGCCACTCTAGCCCGCCGCAACTACGTAAGTCAGGCTACCAATTTTGTTGTCAATTTCTGTCCGCAATCGCTCATTTGTGAAATGACTTTGTCCATAAATAAATACTGTTGTGTATCTTCACTTTCTTCCACATTCCCTTTGCTAAGTGATTACATTTTTTTTGTTAACAAGATTTTGATCAAAGTATATTGATAGCAGCAAGTCGGGAACAAAAAATCCCACCGCAACAAGTTCTGGTGATCAATTGCTACGAACTGCCACATCAAAACCACCGCAACCTGTGTCGGTGACCAATTGCTACACTGAAACTGCCACCGTCAACGTTGGAACTGCCACCGTCAAAAAAAACTTTCACAAAGGTTGTATTTTTATATCGCATGTGCAAGTCGAACATTAATTTTTTCAGATCGTGTACGTTTTTATATGCTAGATATATTATGCGTGTATGATTAGACTCCACCGGCCACCTATTATGTCTTGTACATACACTGTGTATGTGTTAATCTCGCTCGTACATAATACGGGTTCAACGCTAGTCAATATACTAAAGCAATGTAGTTGCCCTCCCAAAATTCTCCAAACCTCTAATCCAAGTTTTTCAATTATTTTACATTTAAAAAAATCCACGTGTACCCTCTCCCACATAACCTCCAGTACCCCACTTTTTTTGAATTTTGAATTTATAATAATGGTATTAGAGGGAAACGTGGGAATTTTTCGCCAAAGTACTCTCTTTTCTCAAATAAATTGGCGATGTACTCCTGTTTTGAAATTATTTGTAAAACTACTTCTTAACGCGATCCCCCATTGCGTTTTATTTCATTAACGCAATCCTCCATCGCGTTTTATTGCAGGTGGTCCACTTGGCATGCCGCATGGCAAACGCAATTCTGGAACGCGTTAGGGCTTAAAATAGTCCTGCAACGCGATTGCAACTTTCGATGCTTTGATTTTCACACAATCGATTTCCTCCCCTTCTCAGGCGACGTCGGCGATTTCAGGACATCATACCGCCGTTGAAACTCAAAAACCATTGAACGAGAGAGAGAGAGTGCGTACGTACGGGAAGGAAGAGGTGGTCCCCTTGCTGCCGCCGCCACCACCTCGACAGCTTCAGTTCTAAAACTTGTTGGTCCCTTTTCCTGCTCTCTCTCTCTCTCTCTCTCTCTCTCTCTCTCTCTCTCTCTCTCTCTCTCTCTCGTTCAATGGTTTTTGAGTTTCACTACAATACGGTTTAGGGTTTTGTTGCTCTCTCGCCGGTGAATAATCCGTCCACCGTTGGAAACATATCCTCTTCTTTCCCGTACGTAGGCTCTCTCTCTCTCTCTCTCTCTCCCTCTGTGTGTGTGTGTGTGTGTGTGTGTGTGTGTCGTTCAATGGTGTTTGAGTTTCACTGCGCTAGGGTTAGCGTAGCGCAATCGTGGATTGCGTTTTGGTTTGAAGCGTAGCGCAATCGCTGACGTGGATGCCAAGTGGACCACCTACAATAAAACACGATGGAGGATTGCGTTAATGAAATAAAACGCAATGGGGGATCGCGTTAAGAAGTAGTTTTACAAATAGTTTCAAAACAGGAGTACATCGCCAATTTGTTTGAGAAAATAGAGTACTTTGGCGAAAAATTCGAAACGTGGGAGGGAGAGAGACATTGTGGGGAAAGAGAGACAAGTGGGCCGGGTAGTTAATTATCCTCGTTAATTTAGGGAGTGGGGCAGTTAACTGTCATTAACGTGGGGAAGAGACAAACATTTCTCTCACTTTGTATTGCTACAAATCACTCACTCTCTCTCTCTCTCTCTCTCTCCCAGACGAAAATCTCTCTTACTCTGTTTTCATCGATGTATCTGACCAGCGGCTTTGAATATTGGCCAACAGCCGTGCGATCGATGAAGGCGAAATCAACATCACCCTCCTACCACATCCGTTTGTCATTGATGCCGGATTTTAGATGGGATGGAAGAAAAGTAAAAGGATAAAAAGGATAAAACGCTCACCACCCAAGTAGAACAAAACGGGATACAGAAATCACCACCCGATGTGTCTAAAAGGGATACAGGGTGTAGGGCTCGCTCACCACTCAAAGGAATCCTCCTAAGAGATACAGAAAAGAAAAGAAGAACTAGTCTTCACAAGTCAAAGGTTATAATTCAACACATAACTCTCCTAATTCATTCATGATCAAAACATTATATAGGATACTTGGAACACCCCTCCAAGCATAGGAAAATACAAACTTACATTTTCAAGATGATAAAAATTAATAAGGCCTAAGACTTTGACTACTAAAAATTAAGTAGACCCTTTGAACAATTCAATGACTTTTCGAACGACTAAAATGACACCAAAAACTATATAAATAAATACTTAGACTAATAATTAAAAAACATAAAAGAAGACTCATCGGTTCAACCATTTTCATTAGTTGTTCCTGCATCATTATCCTATTCTCAAATTTGACATTCACGTCCCTTCTCCAAAAACTGCCTTCCTTTTTCAAATTGGACATCCACGTCTCTCTCTTTTTTTTCCGCAATAATGGCCGAGCCTCTTATTACTCATTTTCATCTGACACAATACTGGAGTCAACGAAGCAGGAACCAAGAAAATCCAGTACTGTCGATCAACACAATACGTGGGTGTCAAAGTTTGTTTTTTCCTTTTTGGTTTTTCAATCAATACGTGTTTGATTTTTTTTTCTTTTACTTGATTTTTGTGTTAGTTTTTCTCTCTCGCACACTCTCTCTCGCTTTCGGTTTTTCCCCTTTGTGAAATTGTCGATCAACGTTTGTGTTTCTACCCATAATCTGATGCAAAGAGGGCTCTGACAAAGAAGTTAAAGGGACATTTACATGAAGCCATGAACGGATAAAATAATTTGTATGTTGATTTTGTGTAATTCCCTCATAATTGCTCTTAATATTTTTTTTCTCTCTCCTGAAGGTTTTGATTGTGAGTGCCAAAGTTCAGCTACATTCAATACGATTGCTTGAAGATTGGTTCAATATCTGCTCCTTCCGGTACGAAAATTTGTCTGACCACCAATAACTCTAAGGTTACTATTAATTTTCTTTTTTTAAGAGACAGTACTAATTCAAGTAGCGATGGATATAAAAGCTAAATTACTTGAGGAACATATGTGTATGTATCATTTTTTTTCCTTCTAACTAAACTATTTTTTGAATTCCTAATCGATGAGTACTATTATAAATTCCTACTTTGTATATTATTAGCAAGTTTCATTTCAAAGTGATTAGGTAATGTAAGTGGGTATAAATATGCTACCTTTTCGATACATGAAAACGTAAAAAAACACATCATGGATTTTTTTTTTTTGAATTCCGAATTCATGGTTCTCTTCGTTTGTATGTAACATTAATTAGCATTGTGCCCGGAACAAAAAACATTCACTCGGATTTTTTTTTCCGTTCCCCGTGCATCGAACATGTTCACGTGGATTGTTTTTCATACATTGTGTACGAGCATGTTAATCTTGCACATGCATAGCATGGGTTCAACGCTGGTAAATAACTATGCAAAAGTGGGGGTGTGACTCAACGCGGGTCAGGTCGACTGGTTGAAGTTTGGACATGTCTAATCCCGAGATTGCAGGCCTAAGGTTCTGAGCCCAATCCCATGCATCTTGTCTTCAATTAGAAAAGCCTGGGTTCGGATACACGATTGGCCCAAAAGTTTTGGGCTAGCTTATATGTTCTATCAACCATATGATGTCTTGAAGTAAAAGCAAGATTCTAACCCTTATACTTACACCTGGTACAAGGCAAGTGATGGTTAGCTGATGTGGCAGAATTCTTCGATGCCACACATTGTATCCTGGGTTTGAGTCTCATTTCCCCCTCCCCTTATGTAATTTGGAATGATGAATGACAAAAAAAATACTTACACCCGTTACAGGTATCGAAAAGAAAACAAAATGAAAATATTCTTGGTATATATAAATACTTGCGCTAGGTTTGATAAAGAGACGACTCACTACGGAACTCCACGTCTCTAACTTCATTTGTACCAAACAAAAAGTGATTGGGAAGTTGAATTTCATAGGTTTCTACAAATATACTAGGAAGTTTAGTTGTAGATACAGAATTACATACAGATTAGGTGAATGATCTTGATATCAGTTACAATAACCAGGTGAAAAAAATGAAATAGAAACAAAAATTTCGCATATTTTATGATCCTTTCAAATTTCATAGCCATGGATGTACAAAGGACTTATTAGCCTATTTAATCATGAGGGCCATGATGCTGGAGTGGGAAATCATGGTTTCCACAATCTTTAACCGCAGTCCAATCTAATGATGCAAACAAAGCGGCCGCGCATATGTACATAAGCAATTTTTATTTTTATAACCGGATACCCGAATCAATTTGCGTACGTGCACCTCGATTAATTCAAAGGTCCTGAAATTAACGATCGTGCAAACTCTCCAATAACTTCGAGGTTTGAAACATTTAACCTCTGTGGAATTCGAACATACAATTTCATGGAGGACAAACACTTATTGTTTTCTGATGCTCACCTAACGAAACTCCTTGCGTACATGAGCAATGTTACAAAATACTATAAAACAATTGAATTGTACGACATTGTACATAATGTAGGATTGTATAACTAATCAGTTCATACTGTACTACAAAATTCAACATATACTCCCACCGAAAGGTGGGGAGGTGCAAGTGTGGGCCATCCGTTGGCATAGAAATCCAAAGGCATGTGACTTAACCCATTGATGTAATAATGAGTACTGCCTGGGTGATTTTGGAGTCGGCACGTCTTTGCCGACTATCAGTTTCCATCATATCCACTTGGGATCATTATAATGCATGTGAGGAGTGAGGACTATAGCAATGCAATTTAGGCCACGTTCCACTAACTCAAAAGGTCAAAAGTCAGCTTATTGTATTTTTTGAGGCAGGTCATTCTCTCACAATACATCACTAAAAAACCACAAAAATTCAACGTGTATTTCGAGCTCTCACATAAAAAAGCTAAAAAGCCAAAAAAAACCAAGTTAGTGGCACACCCCCTTAATTGTTGGAAATTGTTAGCGCTAAATCAATCACACGTATATAATATAGAATATGAAAACGATAAAGAACATGAGAGCAAGATTTGCGTGGTTTCCCAAAATCCGGGTACGTACACGGGAGCGAGAGTGAGTCTGTGATTTGATAAAGTCTGCTAAAGTTTTTATAATAGGAAGTATTTAAAAAGCAGGGGGCGAACCCACAAAACTTCGAGCCTACGGTCCAGCCCAACAGTTGAATTCATGATGGGCCAGATGTTTCGCTCCGCTCTGCTTCGCATCTGGCCTTTATTAGAACTTCTTGGTACTTCTCCATATGAGCTACAAGTTCCAACAGAAATGGATCTTCTCCAATCCAATTTTCAGACCGGAGAAGACAGTCTTCATTTAAACCGTCTATTTGCTGCTATCAATGGTTCGAATTTGCTAATTAATTTTTACTCGTCAGAGTTGATTACCAAATTTGAATCTTTGATTTTACCAATGTACGGTGTGAATAAGGACTGTCTCATTAATTTCAATGTTGGACTGGAGAGGATCCGGATCCTAATTGTTTGGATTGGTACAATATGTATCTTATTTAATTGTCTTAAATGTACAAAAAGGTTTTAAAAAAAATTATTCCATTAATCTTGCATTAATAACTTAGACAATGCTATGGTACACACACTGGGTGTCTGAGAAAGCTCGAGCTCAAGCTCTTTAAAAGTCTTAACAAACAAGCTTGAACACGTCAAGGCTCGACTCGGCTCGATAAGGTTCCCTTATTTTTTAGTCTTGTTCCAATTTGATATCTTAATCGGCTATCTTTTCAAATTCTTCTTAAATTTCACTATTATTTTGAAATTGAGACTATTTTCCTATAGAGTATATAGACGTAAAACATATATATATATGCACAAGTAAAATTTTATTTGTTGTCTTAAGCCTATATGAGTATATACATATATTTTTTCATTGACTCGTCAAGGCTCATAAACAAGCTCGAGTTCAAGTCAAGCCTAGTCCAACTCGCCTCGAGCCCGGCTCATTAAATTTTCACTGAGCTCAAACTCGAATTTGAACTCAAATTTGTTAAAAACTTGATAGACAAACCTAAATACTGTAAAATTCGACTCATTTACGGCCCTAAATAGTTGTAAGTAAAAAAGTAAAGTTTCTTTTGGATTGCCGCGAGGGAGTAGGGAGGAATGTGAAGGATCTTTTTGGGTACACATGTGAAGGGATGAATGTAGGTAGGGGTTCTTGTACACGTACATTGCCACTAACTGATAATGATTGTGTGTATTGATCAGGCCCCGTTCCACTAACTCAAAAAGTCAAAAGTCAGTTTATTACATTTTTCAAGACAGATCATCCCCTCACAATACATCACATAAAAAACCACAAAAAATCAACGCGTATTTCGAGCTCTGACATAAAAAAGCTAAAAAATAAAAAAACTAAAAAAATCAAGTTAGTGGCGCACAAGCCCCATGAAAATTACAACAATGATTGTCCCTTTCGTAATTGGACAAAATCATAATTAACTCAAGAGGCACGCCAAATGGGACCTGACCACTCAAGAGCACCGAAAAGCGGGTTCGCGAGCACGATCAGTACGTTTTCTTTGCATCTCCTTCTGTACCCCTCATTTTGTCGTGCACTTCAAGGAATGATGTAAGTGCGTGATAATCGGGTGATCACTCTACTCAAGTTTTAAATTTTTCTTATAAATGAAACAATAATTTTATAAATATTTACAACTTTATAGGTTGCCCCTTGATACTAAATTTTTTAGGACTCTAATACCTGCCCAACCCAAGATTATTGAATTTTTTTTTCAAAATCTATTACCTCGCCCAATAAATTTTTTAAATTTATTCGTCTTGTATAAAATTTACCGGTTTCAACAAGGCCAACAGAGCGAGTATTTTCAGCCATGAGACTGGTGAGGAATATACTAGGAAACATGATGGAGGGCAGTTTCTTTGCGAGTTATATGCTCACTTACATTGAGAAAAACATTGCTTGGTGCTTTGATCATGATGATACAATTATGAATGCATTATTTTACATCAGGAAAGAACGTTGAGCGCAATTTTAAGTTCTTACTTTTGCATAGAATACGGCAGGCTAGGTTGTGCATTTGGCTGTTGATAAAGAAATGGATGTACTTTAACTTATGGATGTTACTGTTTTCGATCATTTTTTTGTGATCTTATTGGTTGATCGAAACAATGTATATGATATTTTGCTTGTAATACTTTTGAAATTTTATTGGCTTGATCGGTGTTATACCTTTTTTGTATTTTATTTTTAGATCAGCATTGCCTTTTTTATATATTCTAAATTTTGTTGGGTGTTCGCTTATTCCACGCTCAAATTCTGTGTCTGTCCTGATGCAATTGGAAAGATGTCTTTCTCAAATGCTAAAACCCTAGGGGAAAAAGAAGTAAAAAAAAATTGCAATATCCGAAGAGAAATTCAACGAAATGTCCAAGTAACTAGATGCAATCATGCAAGATAAAATCATAAAGCAAATAAGTATTCAGACTCTACTTGGAAAAATCGAAACAGAAAAAAAAAATTAATAAAAAATAAAAAAACTGAAGCGCTTCTTCTTTTCTTTTTCTTTCATTTCATAAAGGAGAAAGTACGGGCGGGTCCAGAAAAGTCATTAGACTTCCCCCGCACTCCCCTGGAAAAATTAGAATGCACCGCCAGGTCAATGTCTTCGTCCAAAATTACTCGGGCCCTGTTCGGTTAGGGGGTTTAGTTTAGTTTTGTTGACATCATCATTTTCCTCGTTTCTCTCTCTATCTCTCTTCACTCATTACACCTTTTGACATCATCAAAACTAAACTAAACTACCAAACGAACACAGCCTCAGTATTTTCCCCCCGACATTTTTCCCGCGACATTTGTCCTCTCTCTCTCTCTCTCTCTCTCTCTCTCTCATTTTAAAACTCTCAAACGGTATGAAAGTACCGAAATCCCCAACCGTATGAAAGTGCCTAAACATCCAAAATCGTATGAAAGTGTCTAAACTCTAAAACCCTATGAAAATATATAAACTTCTAAAATTCTATGAAACCATATAATAGCCGAATAACCAACGGCTAACCAAAATTTGACTTTAGGACACAAAATTCTACCGAAACCTACAGAACAAGAATTAATGAAATATTCGATTCTACCGTGTAAATGTGGTCATGAGTGAAATGACATGAATAAGTTTGGAGTAGTTTGTAAATTACATTAGGGTATGTGCATATAAAGTATGGTGTACGTAGTACACACAGGTTGTGCTTAGGCGAAGTTTCCATTAAAAAAAATCATCTTCTCAGTGTGATCAAAATATAATTTTTTACAATAATAACTTTATCAACGAGGGAACTAGAATATGAACCATTCAGATCATCGTTGCATGTTCGGATCCAAAAAGGACTAAAACACTTGGACAAAACTGAAAAGATCGATGGGAGAGTGGATAAGTTCGAGTGGATAAGAACCGAGTGAACTGTAGCACCATGTTCGGTTTGGTTTTCTAGCCTTGGGTTTCTACTTTTTTTTCCCGTGGGGCCCCCAATGGCAGCCCCTAGTTTCTCTCTCATTTCCCTTTATGTACTCTAGCATATACCTTGTGCGAAATGGATCCGTGGGACCCACTTTGAAGACCCATAAGAATGATCAACGCCGTTCATTAATTTTGTAAATGATTTTCTGAGTCACTTGTAAAAAACCGCAACATTTGAAAAATTTTAAGTGATTGATCCGTCTTCTAATTATTCATTCACAATTTAGGATCCTGAATTTTGTCAAAAGTTTGAAAGAAAGTTAGACAACTAGATCAAGTACTTAAAGTTATACGATTGACGTGATTTTTTTTCCGGATGACTTAAAGAATAATTTTAGAACTAAATGACGGCTTGGATCATTTGTGTAGGTTTTTGAAGTGAACCCCACGGATCTATCTCGCACAAAATATGTACTAGAATAAAATTTCCTGAAATGAGGATGAGAGACAAAATGAGGCTACCATTTGTGGGCCCCACGGGGAAAAAGGGTAGAAACCAAGGCTAGAAAACCAAACCGAACGGAAGTCTTTTCCACTTTACCCAAGTCGTCGGTCTCGTTTTATAGGGTACCCTCCCCTACCCAAAATTTTCTTTATAACCACTTAACCAGTGATCAATTGTCTATACAGTAAATCAGAGGAATTTTTTAGTGTTGAGCCGGTATGGCTAACATGGTATCCACTCGCATATTCGGCCGTTTAAAAATATAATAAACGGTCCAGATTAAAACACACTTTTCCTTTTTTGATTTTTTTTTCTTTAAACTTTTTCTTTTCTTGTCTCATTATTTGGCCGTCCGTTATATTTTTGAACTGCAGAATATGCACATGCTGGACCATTGAAATTTTTTTCTATAAATTAAGACAAACCCCAACCCAAATGCACCACCCATCCCCTCTCTCTCACTCACTCACTCTCTCTCTCTCTCTCTGGAAAAAAATGAAGGCACCATACAAAATCGCGGTGACTGCGTTAATGGTGGTGATGCTGGTTTTGGCCTACGAAACAGAGGTGTCTATGGCTGTGACATGCACTCCGACAGAGCTGAGCCCGTGCGTGACCGCGATCACGTCGGGGAAGCCTCCTTCGAAGCTGTGCTGCACCAAGATCAAGCAGCAAAAGCCTTGCCTTTGCCAGTACATTAAGAACCCAAACCTCAAGAAATTTGTTACCTCTCCTAACGCCAAGAAAGTTGCTTCCGCTTGTGGGGTTCCCATCCCCAAGTGTTAGAAACTTTGCTTCCTTCCACAAATCTCTCTTTTTCTCTCTTTATATATGAAGCTTTAATTCTTGTGTCAAATGGTATAGATGGAGAGGTGGTATGGGTAAGTTTATGTAATGTTTGGTAATTCTGTGGGGATCATATTGTAGTCAAAATTAAATAAGGGGACTCCGATGGTTAATTTGGAAGTCAATTTTCAATATTGGTACAATGTCTGGTTGTCGTAATGGTACTGTAGTCATGGCTATATTATTTGTGTCATTTCTCTCTAACTCTCTCCATATATGCTCTTCTTCCCTTTTTTTTTGGAATAAAATCGAGGATGATTATTCCGGCCAGCTTATGCTTCACATTGATTGATTTTTAAACGGTCAATTTCACAGCCCTTTAGTGCGGTCCCATGTAAAAAAGGATTAAAAAAACTATATGAACTTCTCGCAATAGAGTTTACAGTGCCTGCAAAGTTTTGAATTTTGATATCATGGCAATCACGCAAAAGAATTCTAATGTTTCTAAGGATCAGATTAGCGAGGGATTTATGGAGCAAAGAAAAAGTACAAATTCAGGAGAAAAACAAGTAAAATTTACACTTTGATGTGCCGATGAACAGTGAACACGGCTTGATTGGATCTGCAACAGAAAGACTGTAGTACTCGTATTGAGAAATTGAATACTTTTTTTACTCTCTTTTTTGGTCATTCGATAGGATGTTACTATGTTAGTAACATAATGTATGTTATATATCGCACTCCCCTCTACAATCATAAAATTGGGGAATGCCTACATATATCTTCTTTTCAAGCACGAGAAATGTTGGAAATTTTATAATTTCGGTATGAGTTAAAATGGGCACGCGGAGGGTCTCTCGAGACAACCGACGTGTTCTATTACGTGTACATTATATCAGGACGAATGAGAAAGAAAATGCATGCAATTCATTCCCTCTCGTGGTGAGATTCATTGACTTCATTTAGTAGGTCAACTCGTTTTCCACAGACATTCCTTGCAAGCTAAGTAGAATGACTTGGGTAGACTTGGAAGGCTGTTGACTTGGGTAGACTTGACCAAAGACTTGCCGACTTAGTTCATCTATAAAATGCTCATTCCGGACTACGGAAAAAATAAGTCTTTCCGTACTCTATAATTCACTTCCGAAAATATTTTTTTTTGAGAGAGAGAGGCAGACGCAAGTAAGTTCGCCAAAGCATTTGATGGTGGTGTTCCGTCGACTTATGGTTTTAGCCGCTTTATCCTGGGACATAGACGCCGGTGAATCCTACAACACCCACAGTAGATGACGAATCTTTGTTAAGAAGACTGTGGTATCCCATAGGACTCAGTTGTTCCGTTTCAATTTAATTTACGTGATCTTTTCGTTGTAATTTTTGGAATGGAATTGTTCTTTGGAATTCTCAATTTGTCGCATTTTTTTCCTACAAGAAAAAGTCTAAAATCATTCACGGTAGAAAAGAAAACGGGGTCAACATCAACATGTGTATTTGAGAGATTGTCCTCGGGCTGAGTGTCCTCATGAGTTCGTTGAGGTGTCTACACAGGCCTTTGGTCCTCTTCTATATTCTGTCTAGAGTTTGGATTGCTCCACCTCAGTAGAACGAAAAGAAGGAATAGTAAATTGGAAGGGGGAGCCAGAAGCCATAATTCCAAATTTTGAAAAGACTAAACTAACCTCAGAACCAGAACAAATAAAGGGTATTATGATCAATTCTGTCACATGGTGGCAAGCCACCACTAATATTGTACAAGTGTGTAAATATAACATGGTTATGTGGTTACCCTAGAACCAATCATGAGTATCTGAGCAGATCATAATATAAGAATGGTGGTCAAAAAAGTTTAATAATTTTAGTAACATCCATAACATAAATCTCTGGGTTTCGCCTCGTAGTCAAGGTTTAAGACTTTCTTTTTAAGGTTTTAGATTCAAAATCTCTTAGGTGTTATCAATTCTTTCGGAGCCCGTCCGCGTGTTAGTGAACGGTGAAATTGGTTTCTCAGTATTGGGTGAGATGCGCATAAATTGGACCGGATACTTAATTATAAAAATAAAAATGACAGAGACCCACAAAGTACATGACATTTATATGGCTCCCTCTATGTCAACATAACTTATCCTGCACAATCATGCCCACTTTTACCTTTCGATATTCTTCCAATCCCATTTGCTTCACAAGTCAAGTGCGTTTACCCATCAATGACACAAATGGAAAAAAGTAGTTGAGTTTCAATGGTGCAATGACATATTTTTTTCTTTATTTAATTTTTGTAATGATAAGTCGATCACTAGCATAAATTGGAGTTATAATTGGTATAATTTGGCCACCCACCAACTCACTTTCACTCAACAATCGACCAAGGCGTGCATCTGTTATTGTCAGTCAATAATGAACTAAAATTGTAAACTGATTTCTTAAAATGCGGCCACTTTCTTTGAAGAAAGTGGCATCCCAACAGAGTACAAGGAAAATTACGGGGTTTTTGTTTTTGGAACAAAACAAAACCCCTCTCTCTCTATTTGAAACTTTAATTCCGGGATTATTTTGCGGGGTTTTGGTTTGTTTCTCTTGGTTTTCTGCTTTTTCTTTAGGTTTGTTATTTCGGGGTTCAGCTTGTCCGTCTAGTTTTGTTGTTTCGATTATAGTTGGTTGGGTTGTTTTAGCGGTTTGCTTGTGGTTGGGTTGTTTTAGCGGTTTGTTTGTGGTGTTTTGGTTGGCTTCTTGCTGACTTCTTGGGTTTGGTTGTCGGGTGGCTTTTGCCGGTGTACCTGTGATCCAATTAATCTATCTAAGAGTAATAAAATAATTTTGCCGATCAAAAAAAAAAATAAAGAAAAATTATACTTGTGAGATTTCTTATTTAAGGTCATTACTTACATGTACTGCAAACCCAGAAACCTTATGTCATGTTTAACTCTCACTAAGAGGATCTTCATTTGACTCGTCAAGGTTCTCCTCCTTCGCGGTGAAGGCGGGAGGAATTGGCGTGGTTGTGTCAGGACTGGATCGTAGATTCATAAATCAATGTTTAAATAAAGCGTGTGTGTCTTAATCTGACTTCTAATGTAGCGAAAGTGTATGACCTAAGTTAGGCGACAAGCAGTTCTTTTGTTGCCTCAATATGAGTGTGCTTCTAATTTGCCAACCATTGTTGAAAAATGAAAATTAACGAGGAAATTTAAGAAATGAAAATTGCACTAACAAGGCTAAACTAGGCCTCAAAAACGTGGAAATAAACTCAATCGAGTCAATCCGTGTGGAAATAAACTCAACGGATTGAGTAAAATAGCCAAGCAAAATAACTCGAGTGGATCAAATGAAAGAAATAAAGTGAATGCTAGGATTCATGTAGCCGACCCCAATTAATTTGGGATATAAGGCTCAGTTTGGTTTGTTTTGGTAGGATTCTTAGTGTTGAAATCGAGATTTTGCCTAGGCCAACGCAACCAGATTCGAGCCTGGAAAATTAACGAGGAAACTCCAATCCGTGTTGCACAGTTGCATCAGGTTGTGAAATCCCGCATTGGCTAGCTATAGAAAGGTTGAGTTGTATAAAATGTGTTGGGCCCAAGTGCCCCATACATTTGGTTACACAATGTCACTCTCTGCGACCGCTCTAAAAATATACTTGCAGGTGCGATGTCAAATGTCATAAAAGACTTAATTGAAGCTCTTCCTAACACCAATTGGTTTTAGGAGAGTTGATGAAAAAGCGGTCCGACAAAATGCAATGTGCACTAGCTACCATATATTAACTTGAGTTACAACTTTAGAGCCACGTGATTAACGGTAAGAGTTAGCAGGTTAGTTGGCGCGGGTGGTACGGGTGGTATCACGGCCTATGGAAATGTTGAGTTGTATAAAATGCAATGCCACTAGCTATTATTAACCTAAGTAATAACTTTTAAGTCGCGTGATTAAGGCTAAGGATTAAGGATTAATAGATCGATCGGCACAAGTCCACTTTTAATTAAGTCACGTTATTAAGGCTAAGGATTAAGGATTAATAGATCAATTGGCACGGGTCCTTACACGAGGCGTCATGTGTCCCAATGTTCAAATGACAAAATAGCCACCTTCCCTCCTAGATCATGGGTAGTTAACTGTCAAATAGTGGTTGAAATAATCTACTCATCAATTACTACAGTATTTTCCAAGTTGATATTCCACTAATTCAAAAAAGCCAAAAAGTCAATTTATTCCTAAAATCGAGGCAGTCACTCTCTCACAGTACATCACATAAAAAGCCGCGAAAAAGCTAAAAAGTCAAAAAAAAACCCTCTTAGTGGAACACCCCTGAGTGTCGATGCACAACAAAAGAGCACCAAAATTGAAAGAGCTTCTCTGTCTTCAAATATAATTATTTAATTTCACTCTTAAAGGAGGGTTATGATCTACAATTAAATAATTTAATTTGTAATCCATTTAAGGATTTGACACGAAATGAAATATTAAAATCATAGTAAAAAATAAATTTTTGAAGAGTGAGTTGGAGTCATAAATATACGAACTACAAAAAGAGTCTTCAAAATGCCATATAGGTAAAAACAACAAAAAGAGTCAACATTTGGCGGAAAATTTTTGAAGAATTGTTTGGAGATGCTCTTAGAGTAAAAAAAAAAAAAAAGGAGTTGACTAAAAAGACCACTTCCCAGGTTCCAATGAATTTTCTCATCATGGGCCTAATAATAACCTACTCCCTATGAATTAAGGACCAATTATAATGGGCCTAACTCGTGGGTAACATTTTTGGTAAAAACGGAAAATAAATGTTTATGCGTGTGTTTTATGAAATGCGGACAGCAAGCCCCCGGGTCCTTGTTTTATCAAGTTGGTGCGTTCACGGTGAGAGTTAGTATGCTCTACAATGCTCCTACAGGGTTCCTTCCCACCACATACTTTGTGCTGGAGCTCACACTAAATTATGGTGAAAGAGGATCCTAAAGCACCACGTAGCGGTACTACAAGATTACCTAAAAAAACATCTTAATTTTTAAGTGATGGGTGATCGAATCCAAATTCCAATGTGACGCAGAAGAATTTCATGAAATTAGTGACAACCCGGAGCAAGCCAACAAAGTGTCACCGACTGCTCATCACTCCAAGATCAGCTTCAGCCCCTGCCTTAGGCACGTGCAGCCGAACATGAACTCAGTAACACCTGTTACGTGGTATCACCGTTTCATAAAATAGATACGTTCTCAACCCAGAAGGAGCCGGGGAAGGTACGTGATTTCCTTGCCAAAATACGTACTTTGTAGATGCAACTAGTAAGTACCTACCATTACAACCATTTCAATTTTCGAATGCATTTTAGAACACTTGTTAACAAGATTCCTAGATCAATCGTCAAAGCTGAAAAACTTTGGGGCCGAAAGACTCTGTAGCACTTAGATTCTTGCCTAGAAAACAAACATTTACTCCGTACGGCAAACTTTCTCAACTAAACAAACTGATATTCGTATAGTACTATAAAGAGACGTACAAAGCAACCTTCAAAAAATGCTCATCTAAAGCCTTACATTTCTTTCTACCAATGACGTACAAAGCAACCTTGATTTGCGCCGGCGAGCCCAGTCAAAATGGATCGCCAAGTTTCTCTCTCTATGCGCCGCTCTCTGGAGAAAAGATGAACTGGTGTGTAGTGTAGGGTTTTTTTAGGTTATACACTTGCAAGGATATTTGTGGAAAAAGATAAAAAGGATGAGGTCAAAATTGTCTTTATAAAGCTTAATCCTTTGGACAGGATTCACAATACCCAACCCCCCTTGGGTTGGTGAATCCGACCAATTAATGGGTTTCATAGTCCCAAGGGATAAGTAATCCCATACGTGAAAAACAAACCAAACAAAGAAGTAAATGGCCCACCACCTTCCCAATCCCAATCCCACCCTTGAAACCTGGTAACAAACAGGGCCTTAGATACCAAGATTAGAATCTAAGCCATGGTTTATAAATCTCCCCACCGGGAAAAAGACAGATATTGCGAAAAGCCCTGCTCTTCTTCAAATATTACTAGCTAGCACACATTCATATCTTGTCAAGTTAGCTAATTACCATGCCCAATTCTTCATCTGATTCCGACGATGATAGGATTCCACGGGTTAAGCCCTTTGGTCGTCAAAGGCAATACGTGATGTTCTCGGTGGAGGAAAAGGTAATATTCCCATCGTTTGGCAACAATTTATTTAGGCTTCTTAGTCTTATGTCGTTTTTCTTGGCTTCGTCTAAATTTTGGCGCCAAAGTATAGTATTTAATACTATTTTTTTATGATTTTTTTAGTCTAAAAGAAACATGTAAGAAAAAAGAAATGAAAAGAAATCTAGTTTTGAGTAGCAACGCTCCGAGGAGGGGATGACCCAAATTGACATCAGATGCGGTAGTGCGCAAGGATTTGAGACTATTAGGGCTAAGTGAGCAAGCTGCACTTGACCGAGTTTAATAGAGGAAAAGGATTCTTGTAGTCAACCCCAATTGATTTGGGACATAAGGCTCGGTTTGGTTTGGTTTGGTTTAAGTGCATGTTGTCACTTGGGAAAAATGGAGAATTTGTCAATGTTAATCATGAAGCATGTAAGTTGAAAGTTGACAATAGTACTGCAGCATCACAAAACTGGCCTTACTCTTATGATTCAATAGCTAAATGGTATGGCTAAATGTTGTGCTAAACCAGGCAATAAATTGAACTATCTTCAAACTTAGGTGGAGTTGTATTGGCGCCGATAGCAGCCTAACATTTTACGAGGTCGTTAGGCCAAACAACAAAATGATGCGTGTTTTTTAGATCAAACTTTCACGATATGGCCTCATATTAGAAGGTAATTTTACCTTTTAGAAGACCATAAGCGATGGACTAAGTGGCCTAATAGCTGAGCCAACTATAATCGTGGATTTCACCATTCGCTTAATACAACTTCAGTTGAACATAAGTGCAAGACTCTCACAAATCATACGATGAATTTCTCAGTTGCTGATGTGCTCTTGTGGAAGGACAAAGCAGTGTCTGCCAGACTTCTGGTTGGGATAGGGGTACTATGGTATCTTTTCGAGGTTATCGGATACAGTTTCTTGACATTGCTCTGTCACATTATTCTCTCTGCAATGCTCATAATCTTCATTTGGGTTCGAGGCTCCAAAATTTTCCATTGGTAACAATATTTTCTACTCTCAAATTAAGTATAAGAATATTTTTTGGTTTCCCTATATAACACCGAGTTATCGATTAGGGAGTTTGATACATTCTGCTGTAATTTTTTTCAGGCCACTTCCAACCCTTCATATTTTCTCTAATAAAAGCACGGTCAGACAGAGAAAAATAGCTGCCGTGTGCCGAGAAATCGCTCCCATGTGCTTAGCAGAATTAAGGGACTTCTTATTGATTTTGACTATCTTTGCACTTCTAGGCATTGGTGGACCATTGCTCTCAGTAAACCCAAAACAAACTGTGTCATCTCCTTTGTTTGTTGCTTATAGATTTTTATTGTTCAAAAGTGGTGCCAATCTGTTGAGCTTTTTATAGCAAAATTTTTTTACTAAACAACTTAAATAAATTCACGAGATCATTGAATCAAGCAAAAGATGACGCGTTTGGCTTCCCTTTCGAATGGCAATATTTCTATTTATGATACAATTTGCACCAAACCTAGTTTCCAAATTGACAATTTATTTTGCCAGGTAATTGCTCCTCTCTTGATACTATCAGCCATTGGAAACTATATCAGCACCTTGAATCTTCTGTTCTTCGGTTAGTATATTCCGCATCATCATTTTAGTTTTTACAACAAAGTATGTTGCATTTTTATTTTTACACCACCATTGGCTAATTTGATCAACCTCGTTAAATCTCTGCATCAAGGTTGTCTCTGTTTGGAAACGCTACCGTATCTGTACGACAAGTATGAGGAAGAAGTTGATTACCTTATCGCCCGAACTGTCCGTTGGCTGAAGAAATCATACAAGAAGCTTGATAAGAAATTTCTCACAAAAGTTTCAGGAGGACCTGTGAAAGAAAAGAAACAAAAATGAAAGAGAAGTGGGGGAGCTTCAATGTTGGTTTATATTGGAGGCACCTCATGTAAATTTGTGTGTACAAAACCCTATGAAAATCAAACAAAGGTTTGAGATTATTGTGAAATATTGAAGAGTGTATATATAGGAAATTAGAAGTTAATCAATAAGATTGTGATTATATGAACTGCAAATGAAATTAAGACTTCCAGGCTGGGCAAGAACAAAGTAGCCCTGGCCAGTCCATGCTTTTAAGGATTCGGAATAGATTAAGCTCTTTTAATTTGATGGGTTGAGCTAAAATATAATCCTTGAACCCTGGCCAGAGATTATACTCCATCCGTTCCTTTTTAAGTGTCCAACCTCTCGTGAATCCCATCTTTTAAGGAAAAAAACATCACTACACTTTACAACAACTCCCTCCGTCGCTTTTTAAATGTATTGCTTCGTAAATTTAACTTATTAAAGATACATCGTCATTACACATTTCACATCAACTTTTACCTCCATTTTCCAAAATTATCCTCAAATTTTACTCATTAACTATTTATCCATTAACTTTTCAAAACAAACAGTTATTAAAGGACAACCCAAAATGAAATACTCAACAATAAAAATGGATGGAGGGAGTACAACTTTTCATAAGTGCCATTTGTGGACACATCGTCATTAAACTTTTACCCACGAACATTTTGAAAAGGACTTCACTTTAAAAAGAAAAAAAAGGGAAATATACCAACTTTTACACATTAATTTTTTAGAATAAACACTTACGGCCCGTTTGGATGGCGGATTTGATTTGGGTGGATTTGCAATAAGGGTGGATTTGAGGGTGGATTTGTAATGAGGGTGGATATGTAATGAGGGTGGGTCCTACTTGTAAGAAGGGTGGATTTGTATATGAGGTGTTTGGATGATTTTTTGATAAGGGGGATTTGGAGGGTGGATATGATAGGATAAGAGGGCAAATGACTGAATTGCCCTCAGTTTATTAATTTAATAAATAAATAGATTAATTCCATTATAATTATAATAAATACATAATAATTAGAATAAATACACAATAAATATATAAATATACTTAAAGTATATTAGATAATAAAAAAATAATATTTCTGGAAAAAAATTAAGAAATTAATTACGAAGTGAAATTTTTTTAAACGTAGAACCCTTCAATTTAATTGATCCAAGTAGTCTTGTATATAAGAGAAAAACAATTTCTAATTTTTTTTTTGCACTGATTGGATTTATACCTTTTAAAAAAAAATTATATCGTAGGATTGTAAATGAACTTGGCCGTTCACGAACTATTCGAAGCTCTGTTCGATAAGAGATCATTCGAGTTTCTTTTTACAGTAGGGTTTTACCTGTAAATATTTTAAAGTTGAGGGGATCCTACGTGATTTATTAATTTTTTTATCCCTTAATAGAATCTGGAATCCTCAAAAATGAGTTTTCAATTGACAAAAAGAAAAAAAAAAAAAAAAAAGGAACAGATGAGCTCCTCGTGTAAATCGCTTGGCAGATGGGTGTCATCATCATCCATGGTGGCTGGTTTTTTCGATCAGCTCCGGAGTCCGACCGACGAGACCCGGAGATGAGCTTCTCCGACGTCAACCAAATAACCCCACCCCCGCCGACCGCCAGAACCCACCAAAATTTTTGATCCTCTGGTTCGTCTCTCTCTCTCTCTCTCTCTCGTGAAAAGCAAGGGGGATTTGGAGGGGCATTTTGGACCCAATTCCCCCGGATTTGCCACCGATAGGGATAAGGCCATCCTTCGCAAATCCACCTGCGGGTGGATTACAACTCCGGTTGTGTGGGCCCCACGACCCAAATCCGCCCTCTCATTTTGCATGCCAAACACCGGATTTGCGTGGGGCCGGGAGTACAAATCCGGGCGTCAACTCCGGTATCCAAACGGGCCCTTACTGTACTAAGGGACATATGGACCTTGCTTCTACAAATCCAGAAACCAACGAGGAAATTACAAATCCAGAAACCTTGATTTAAAGGAAAATTACACTTGTCAGATTTATTATTTAAGGTCATTACTTATATGTACTGCACATCCAGAAACCTTTTGTTTAATTCTCACTAAGAGGATCTTCATTTGACTCGTCAAGGTTCTCCACCTTCACGGTGAAGGTGTGAGGAGTTAGTGCGGTCATGCAAGGATTAGATTCAGGACGGAGCCAGGAGTTTGATTCAAAGATGTCACTCGATATTAATATTGTACCTCCTTCCATTCAGTCCCGGCCTTGGGCCTAAGCTCACAAGGCAGTGACTTAGGGCTCCCTAGGCTCCCAAAATAGGGGTCCCCTCCTATTATGGGTTAGTATAGTGCACTGGTCTTTTAAGCCCAATACAAACTAAGGCCGGCCCCAACTAACTTCAATAAAGTAGACCCATTCAAATAAAGGCCCAAATGTTTTTATAAGCCCAAAAGTGAAGCATCTTAAAAGGGAAAAAAAATTGAGAACTACAGAAAACAAAAAGTCAAAATTGAAATCCAAATTCTCGGGTTCCACGTCCATTCCATATTCTTATTCTGTTTCTCTCTTTTTGTTGGTTGTATTCTATGCCCTAAGTTTTACCCCAAATTCAAATCAAATCAAAACTCAAAAAGATTGTTAGCACTAAGGAGCTTTGAGGGTCAACATGTAATATTGGGCAAAGTAGTAGAAGATCATTTTCAATTTCAGCCTAAGCTTTCTTTCGTCCATAGCTACGCTCTTGATTTTGATTCAAACCAACAGGTATGGATTTTTTTTTTTTTATTGACTTGTACTTCTTTTTTGCAGCAAAACTAGAATATGCAAGTTAGATTGATTTATTTGTTTCTAAAAATGTAAGAAGAGCGATATTCAAGTGATACTTATTAATTATTGTAATGTTAAGTAATTTTTGCGACTTTAATATTCAAATTCTTGTAAGCTTTTTGTTTGAGACGATTTGTATCGTTTGGCGTTGTAGTGTTTCTTTAAATGTGAAGGCCCCAAATCGATTTTGGGCTTAGGGCCATGATCCGCAATTAAGTAATACTCCCTCTGTCCCTTTTATACTGTGTACATTTTCATTTTGGGTTGTCCCTTAATAAGTGTTTGTTTTGAAAAGTTAGTGGGTATATTTTCTATTTTGCCATTTAAAGTAGATTCCTTTTTAAAAAGTTAGTGGGTATTATTATATTGATAAGGGTAAGTAATGGAAAGTAGATGTAAAAGTTGATGTGAGAGAAAAATAGTTGGAATTCACAGATAACACACTTAAAAAGGGACGGAGGGAGTATAATTTATTATCCATTTAAGGATTTGACACACAAAATGAAAAAATCAAACACATATGTAAAAAGTAAAAATTTGAAGACTCTTGGAGTCTCTTATATAATAACTACAAAAAGAGTCTTCAAAATGTCACATAGGTCCAAACAACAAAAAGAGTCTAAATTTGGTGAAAAAATTTGAAAAGCGGGTTGGAGATGCTCCTAGGGGGAAAAAATGATTACCAAATAGACGATTAGTCGAGGTATGCACAAATTAACCCGGACATCTAATTATTAGAAGAAAAAAAAAAAAAAAAACCACTTTCCAGGTTCCAGTGAATTTACTCATCATGGGGCCTCATAAT